>JAJJWW010019510.1:0-59341 GCA_023531295.1 Papaver armeniacum
TGTGCAGTCGCCTTCAACGTGAAGTTATATTTGTTCGTGGAGCTTTTCACTGGATAGGGATGCGACTTCCATCCAAGACATCATGTATTGTTTCTTTTGATATCCATGAAGAGAACTTCAATGAAGTAGCAGTCGCCACACAAATCTTGGACGACTATGCTAATAACGCTCCAATGAGATTGGGTGTTTTAGGAGGGTGCCTTTGCATAATACGATCACATGGTGGTGTTAATATTGATGTTTGGGTGATGAAAGATTACAATGTGATTGAATCTTGGACTAAATTGTTCATTTTCCAGATTCCAAAACATATAATTCCAAAACATAGAATGCGCATAGACGATGTGAAAATACTATGGGAATTCAAGAATGGGGAAGTTTTATTCGTAACAACCAAGAGAACTCATGCGAAAAGCACGTTTTGTTGTTTAGTTTTATATGACCCGGTGAGTCAAATCTGTAAAGTTACCAAGATCTGGCATCATGCAGGGTCCCATTGGAATATTGAAGCTTATGTTGAGCCGAGTCTTGTGCCAGTGAAGTTGAACTCAACCAACGAGAACTTGAAGTTGAACTCCAAGAACATGCTACACACAACAAGATCAGGAAATTTAGAACCATCAGTTAACAGCTTCTTGAAGGAATTGGCACATAATTTTGCAAAAGTTGGCACAGGTTGCACCAACTTCAATAAGTAAATTTGCAGTTCCATTGGTCCCGAGACTCCGAACACCAGACGGCCACTCAACCAACGAGAACTTGAAGTTGAACTCCAAGAGCATGCTACACACAACAAGATCAAGAAATATAGAACCATCATTTAACAGCTTCTTGAAGGAATTGGCACTTATAATTTTGCAAAAGTTGGCACAAGTTGCACCACCTTCAATAAGTAAATTTGCAGTTCCATTGGTCCGGAGACTCCTCAGACCCCTTGTCTGTTATTGAGACCTCAAATTTGACCCGTGACCAGATTTGGACGAAAGTATCCTTCCCACACCTGTCTGTCTTTCATGGCTTGATTTACATTTAATTCTCTGAAAAATTTGTAACCGATTTCACTATATGAGTTACAAATCATAATACATATATTCCTGTTGTAAGGGCTCCTATCAACTGCTACTTTGGATACTTTGCAACTCCAAATTGCAAAGCAAAAAAAATCAAAAACAAAATGGAAGAAGTTATAGATAATGGCGTGATACATCAAGATTTTGCTTTGTCTCAATTTTCTTCGTTGTTTACTGTAACAGTATCTGTCGCCCGAGAATAATCACTACCAGGCACATCAATCATTAATAAATCATCTTCATCTTCCTTGTCCCTCGTTTCTATGTCATCTTGTTCCTGAACACAAACACACAATTCATGAGCTTACAGAGCAAGGAAATAAAACTCTTCTACCCAAATTCTTAACTCATTATTTATTTCTAACTTCTACCTTTGAATTATGATTAGCATGCTCCATACTGCTACCAACTTTGAGGCCTTTTAAGATATCTCTGACTCGATCTTTAGCCCTCTTGTTCCTTAACGTTCTTTCGATTGAGCTTTGGTAACGTCCGAATGACAAGCCACGCATAAAGTCCTCATGTTATCAAGATTACACTCCCCTATCCAAAAATAAAAGTTCAAAAGAATCAGACATCAGACATTTGGTCATTCCAGTTTATCTGTTCAGGTTACATAGTAAACTCTTAATTCAACCCAGTACGAATTTGAGTGGTTAAGTTTCAAGTCCAGATCTGAGTTGGTAAACATAACTAATATACCAAGAATAATCTTTAACATTAAGCTAGCCCTTGTACAATAATTTGGTTCATATTAGCATTGCATACCTCCTCGGTAAACAGGTATTATGTGGTCTACATGCCATGTATTGCCTTCTCTTGGGTAATTGATAAGTTTATCAAGTCTGCGTAACAGAAAATGATAAATCTGTCAACTCAAAAAAAAAATGTATTTACAATTTACAATTTTTTAATGGCCAAACAGTTTATCAAGACTGTAAGTTGTTAACAAGAAATTCAAAAAAATGTATTTACAATTTCTTACTTCTTGCCACATTTGGAGCTACCTTCTCCACATGTTCTCTTCGTCGTGCAACAGATATTAATGGCCTTATGTAACTTACAAGTTCATGGCAGTCCAACTTGCAAGCAACACAAACACCATGTTCCATTTTAAAAAGTTCCTGGAATGTGGAGGGGTTTACTATATAGATGTAATATGAAGTATAAAATATGCAGAAAATGAAATTTACATAGGCATAATCGGAGAGATCGCCCCTTGATCTGAGTTTAGAATTTTTGGATATAAATAAAAGCAAGTACAATTACTGTGACTGCAATTGAAATGGATCACTTCCTAACCTCCCGCAGTGATTCTTGGCTAGTTCTTATGTAATATTCTTGAAAGCATGCCATTTCACAGAACAAATCTTCGAAATATTCAGGTGTCTTTGAAAGTTTCCCCCTGCAGAGAGATGTCAGTTCAATATGATGCTAACAATAATTGTGGGCAACTACCAAAAGCAACTTACTCGCAAGGTTTTTGACATAGTTTACAAAGTGGTTCACCCCTGTGTGTACTCTTTCTCTTTTTTGCGGCCCCTACATAGAGAAATCTTCTTCCACGGAGCATTTGTTGGCAGTGGCTGGCTTATTTCACTCAAAGGTGTATTACGTTGTTTACTTCCACCTTTCAGCAGACCCTGCGGCATTAAATCATTAGCCTAGCAAGAAAAGAGGAGAAATTTTTTTGACTTTGACTCATCACATTTGTACCTGATTTCCATGGTTAATGCTTTCTTTCAGATACCACGGCTCAGAAGTTTAAGGAAGTTGCAGGGGCTTCCCAAGCAATTTCTTTTGATCGATGGGTCTTAGACCATTCCACTCCTTCATGAATGCCTGAAGAATATTCTGATATGCTTCGTTTTCCATCATAAACTTTCCGTCTGTTTTCTTGTTTATATCAGCAGCAGAAAAGTTCAGTGAATCTATTTCCTCCGGACGGAAATTTTTGCACAATAGCCTTGGCCGAGAATTCTTTTCGGGAATGCAAGTGTACAGATGGATCCTTCCAGTATATTGGCTTATCTGCAAAGTCAGATGAAACTTATAATGATTTACCCAATATAGAAAGTTGCTTATTAGCAAGTTCCAACTACAGCAGATCTAGTACTTACTCGCCCAAAGGCAGAAAAAAGAAAAAAGAAAAAAGAAAGAAAGCGATCGGGGTCTTAGATAAAAATAAATCAATATTAGTCAAAGCTGTGTCAAGCACCTTTGCACAAAATATTTACATGTTGACTGCATTGGTTTGCCCTCGCCTATGAGCTCTATCCTCAGACTTGGGAGTACGGGAACAAAAGTAAAAGAGCTTGGATAAGTTTCGAAAATGCAAGAGAAAATATGAAACTTGACTGCCTATTAATTTGAATCCTATTATTGGGGCTTAAAAGGGTGGGTTTTTGGGGCTTAATGGGGTCATGAAATAACAACCCATAGGACCCCTTATCTATCCTTTTTTGTAATGTCTAATTTACCCTTGATTTGATTAGTGCTAATTAAATTGATTAAGCTAACTAATCAGTCTTAGTGAATCGATTAGACTAATCAAAACATTAATCTTTTGCAAATCAAAACTTGTTTTTTTTTTTGAGTTTTGAAGAAGGAAAAATGGTGATTTTGGTGAAAGTTTTTTGAAAATTTTTGAAGAAAAATGATGAAACCCTTCATCACAAAAGTCAAGATAACCTTATAATCAACTCCCAACATCAATTTTATCAATTCAAATCTGTCAAAAATCTGGAATTTTATGTTGTTACGACTGGGTAAATTTGTCGACATGGAAGACATTATATACAACGGTTGGGATATTAGGAACTCCCAGCCGTGAACACATAAAATGGATGGGAATTTATGAACTTCCTACTATTATTCTTCCTAACCCGAGTCCGACATTACTACGTTTACATAAATTTCCCATTCGTAATTCGATTTGAAAGTTGAGAAATTTTTTGATTCAACTTGAATTCTTAATACGATTGAAAATTACTAATATATTCATTAACTAGACCATAATAAAACTCATTATATGCTTGATATATCCCCATTACAAAGTTGGTTTTAATAACATCCCTTTCGATGTATTAAGAAGTCTTTGATGATGGCGAATTGAGCTTCCAAGTTGAAATCATAACCTTTCCATTTTCTCCATTCCTTCTTAGCTTGAGCTGCGACTTCTCTATCAGTCTCACCTCTAAGTCGAAGTTGGTTGCACATACGACGTAAAGCCATATATTCTTCCACTTTTTTGCGTATGTCTGAAAATCGAAGATACAATTCAACCCCATCGCGGTTGTTAGTGTTACCTGTTTCACTACAAAAATTCTCAAAAATATTACTCCAATACTATTGACTTAGTAAACCACGTTTCTTTCGTTCTCCTCCCTTCTTTGGATAGCATAGTACAAAATTTTTGCAAAGAGATAAGTCTTCTTCCAAAGTGAAGTTGGGTTTATCCTTTGAGTACATTGAATTGAGTTTGTAGGAGTTTTGGTGGAGATTATTGATGTAGAAGGTGTGATTTTGATTTGGAATGGGTGGTTATATAGAGGTGGGGTTATTTCAAGTTTAAATAAGTGGTTGAACAGCTAGAACCTTCTATAGATCAGTCTTCAAACGGATCTATTTTTCAAAATTCAAAAAACTAGCCGATATGATGTGGTATTCAAAATTATAGGTATTTACGACTAGGAAATCGCAGGGGTAGACCCAGCCGTAATTCTGTATAAACCTGCAGGGTTTGTGGTGTGTCAGATTTACGGCTAGGTATTTCGGGCCGTAAATAATAGTTGTTAATTTTTGTCAGAATTACGGCCTGGATATATAGCCGCAACAAGGAGCCATTTTTTTTTGGGTTATCAGAGTGACATACGGCTAGGAAACTCCAAGCTGTAAATCTATTTACGGCCAGGAACTTCAAATGTCGATCAAGCCGTAAACCAGAGTTGCAAATTTATGTCAGCATTGCGGTTAGGAGTTCCAACCACAAAATAGATACACGGCCCGGAAACGTAGCCGTAATAAGGACTCATTTAATTTTTGAGTCTCCAGTGCAATATACGGCTAGGTACTTGCTGACCGAAACAGGGTTACGGATTTTTTTCCTAACCGTTTTCACATAACGTCCCGGAATTTCCAACCGATATTTTGTGCAAGTTTATTTGACAAGAATTATTTGCACTTTCGGCTAGGTTATGTGAAGGATCGACCTAGCCGAAAGTGCACAAAAAATTAGTGAATCTTGATTGTTTCCTTAGTTTTCTTAGATTAGACAAATGGAAAGACTAACATTCATTCATAAATGAAAAGTTTTAAAAATTCATCCATCCAAATCCATAACCAAACAACAAAAAAAGTAAATAGACAAAGTCTTAGATAATAAAAGATCCATGAAGTAATATAATAAAAAGAGAGTAAATAGTCATTCACTTTCACTTGATCCCTCCTCCGACGTGCTTTGCAAAAACTCATCCAAATCGTCCTCCGCTCAGGGTTCCACAACTTGTTCTATAACTCTAGATTTTTTACCTCGACCGCTGCCACCTTGAATTGGAGTCTTTTTTTGCCTCCACCACGTCCACCTCGAGCACTTGTTCCAGCACGGCTAACTTTTGCACTTGTTCCAGTACCTCAACCCTTTTCACCTCGACCACCTCGAGCACTTGTTCCACCGTTTTCACCTCGACCACCTCGAGCACTTGTTCCACCTTTTTCACCTCTACCACCTCGACCGGCTTTTCCTTGCTTAGATTGAACTTGGTCACGGGGGGAGTGTCCGAGTCGTCGCTAGAAGAAGGATACCTATCCCTTTTAGTTCTCCTTGGTCGTTCCGCTTCATCAGGATATAAACCTCCTTTATCAGGGATAATTATGCCTCTAACTCGATTCCGTATTAATCTTAGTTCAGCTACCGTTAACTCCTCACCCAAATTAATCATACGGGTGATGTCATTGGCCACCCAATTAACTCGTTCGACCTATTTTTTCATATCAAACACACATACTCTAATTATTCATAGATAATAAAAAAAAACAACATATACAAACATAATTAGTAGTATACGTACCGCCATCTTCTCCCAATCATGTTCTTCATTCATTGATGTCTTTATTTTGAAATCTCTTCTCTGCATTCTTGAAATGTCTTTGCGCCTCCGGATCCAAATTTTCCACTTAAGGATGAGCCCACTCTTGATACCATTCCATGTACTTCGCATCCGCTTGGGAAGTCCCATGAGAAGCTTCAAGGAGTCTTCTACTCATTTGGTTTACTTCTTGGGAACGAGCATTCCAATGGTCGATCGACGGTGCATTTTCATAGTTCAATTTGACATCTTTGTCCTTAAATTGGGAGGTGGTTATGCTCAGTTTAAAAAGAGTTTCTTGAGGTACAATTTTCTGGACAATACCGATTTGGCGGAGCGTTCTACGAGGATCTAAAATGACGAACCCAATTGCATGAAACAAAGGTCCCGTATAGGTCGCCACATCGGAAAATACTCTATCACCAACTTCATCTTCTCCATCCTCATCAAGCTTCAAATATGGATCAAAAGCCACATCTTCGATTGTCAAAGCATCCAACTTTTTCCTCATCTCCTTCATTTTCGTCTCTTTAGTCTTGTGTTGGGTCCCTGCAAAGGGGTATCTTCCTCCTGTAAGTTTTTCTAGAGGCCATTTTGTATCCCGAGTAGGCCTCAAGCTTTTAAAATGGTTGTAAGTCCATGACTACGTCAAAAATAATAATAATATTGTTAATAAGACATGAGTACGTCAATATATAAAAGTAAAATAAATAAACAATTGTTATATTAAATCAAAAAGATACCTGGATAAGAGCAACACATCCCGTAATTTGTGTTTCGTTCCATCTAGAAGTTTTGCAAAGACATTCCAACACATCAGCAAGGAGGGCGGTGGCCCATGAGTACCTAGGTACCTCATTTGTTTGCGGATCAAGACTGAGAGTCTTCAACCACTGCAAATAACAAGCATTTACCTTATTTCCTGAGAAATCGGGGAAAAAGACGGTCCCAAGAGCACGCAACAAGTAAGCTATCACTACACCAAATTCCCGGATTAGTAACAGCAATTCGTAACGGCTTACTGGCCGTTACAAATGTCCGTTACAAAATATTTGTAACAGGCTGGAGCTGTTACGAAATTTTCAATAATTTGTAACAGAGGCCAGCCGTTACGAATTTTTTTATAGGCGTGTGAGTCACACGCTTAGTCACAGTTGGGTCGTAACACTTGGAGATTTTAGGTATGCGAGTCACATGCGCGACAATTTTTTTTCACCCCACACCAAATCACTTGGAGGATGTTTCTACCCCTATCTAAACTCATATCTCTACCCTTCATTTTCTTTCTCGAGATGCATCTCAAACATAATATCCTAGCTTTTATTCCCATTCCATCTTTCACCTCTATCTCTTCCTCTCCGCCTCATCGTCCCAACCCTCTTCCTTTCTCGCATTGCTCTCCCAATCTCTACCCAAACACAGATTAACAGATAGGAACATCCTTAGATTCACTTTCCTCTTCTTTTCTTGATTTCTCCTTGTAGATCTTTGTGTTCTTCAAACCCAGAAGAGATCGATTTTCATTCTCAACTCACTTTCTGTTTTCTCTTGTTTTTTTTTCTATGTGATTTGAGAGGCAAGATGAAGGTTTTGTGAATGAGAGCAAAAGGGATGGATCAAAGAATAGTTGTTGGTAACGATACTGATTCGAGTGGTAGATTCAAAATCAGCAGAAAAGGTAACCCGAAGTTTTAATTAGGGTTTCTTTAATTTGATAATTGATTCGTAAATGCCTGTAAGTATATGCTTAAGAGGTGATTATCTGTAGATCTAGTAGTGATTTTATATTCCTGAAGTTGGGGTTTGTTTGGTGGAGCAGATGGGTTTGATTTGAGAGAGAGAGGGACATAATTGCACTGAGAAGAACACAAAGGAGATGGTTCTGGCTTGAATAGTTGTGCAGGAGTAGAAGAATTAGGGAAAGAATTGAAATGGGTTCTCTTTAAATTCGAATGTGAGGAGATTCTGTGACCATCGATTTGATGCTGTGAGCTGTAAGCTGAAGGAATGGTGTTGAGTTGTTGGTTCTAGTTCTGGTTTTTTTTACTGTGATATAATGGGTTGCTTGCTGGTGATGCTAGAACTGGCAGGGTGCGAAGATGGGTTTTGGTGGATGAATTAGGTGGAAATGGTTCGTGTAACTGAATCGGTGTTGGTGGATGAAGCAAGTGAATTAAACGGATGGATTTTAGATGGAGTTTGTGCTAATATGAATGGATTTGAAGCTACAGAAGACAAGAGTCGGAGTTGAGGCTGTACAATGGTGAAGATGCATGTGCAATGATTATGTGTTGTTGTCCATGGGTTCTGGTGAAATTGAGTTGGAGAATGGCAGTTGCATTTACAAGATGGTGGTGAACTAAAAGGGTACTGATGCTGATGGTCAGTGAAGAGATTTTCTGAGATGGGTTTGATGTGGAATGTGTCTTTGCAGTATTGAAGTTGAATTGCAGGGCAGTGGTTCGAGTTGATTTGGTGGTGTCATGAATGAAGCTACAGGTGATGGTGTTGTTGGTTTGGATTGAAGCTTTGGCAGTGAGATGGATGCTAGTCTGCAATGGGTTTGTTGGTGCAGTGAGAGTCAGGGAAAGATGAAGTTGACGCTCAGCTCTGAAGCAGGATTTTAGATGAATGCTACACTTTCATTCTCGCTCGTGCTAAGGTACTTTTTTCCTTTTTATTACTAATAACTAGGTTTTTTTCAGTTTGATTAGTTTCTAGAGGCTTTTGTTTTGATTAGGTTTTAGTTTTGATATCTATGAAGATTGGATTGGAATTCATTTTTATAGGTTTTGGGGGAATAGGATAGGGATTTGGGTGTTTTGATCATTTTTTTGTTCTTGTTGCTTTAAAGTGATTGTTTGGTTTGTATGTGTTTAGATTGATTTTACATTGTTTGAAGTGATGGCACTATGTATTATCTAAGAATTATTTAGTTGGCATAACATTTGAATTTGTTACCTATGTATATGAAGTAAATTGTAGTTATTGACTTGGGTTCTTACACCCAATACACAGAGAAGTAACTAGTATCCTCAAGCTCTACGCATTTGATGGAACCTAATATATGATCAAGTTATTCACTTGTTCTAATGTATTTCTGTATTCATTATTGAGCATGTATGCTAGAATGAACTCTCATTCGAAGTAAACTGAACTTTTTAGGTTTTGCGTTGATTGCACTGATGAGATAATCTGTTTCCCAACTCCTTATTTCTCTAACATACCCTAGTTTTTGGAGATTGACATGTTTTAATAGTAATTTACTTGTGTAGAAATAAGTACTGAAGTGTGAGTTATTTCTTCTAGTTGAAGTGTATTAATTATGACATCTCGATATCTACTATTGTTGTTTTGAGTTAGCAGTATCTTAAGTGAGAAAATTCTCATTTTCTTGTTTCAGGAGACATCGTGTTTCTTGTTAACTTAAATGGTTATTTGCTTTTGGCGTGAACATTGCCTTTTGCTTCTCAAACAGGGCACACTTGTAGAAATACGGCAGAAGTCGGTTTGCTTCGAAAAATAATATGAGATCTGCTTTCAAATCCTTGATCCCATCGGGGACAGTATATAAAGTCGAATTGTTACCCCGCTTAGGGGCATCGATAGGCACATCGATCTACCGTTGGGACAGTTATCGGTGTTGTCATTCAACAAGGAGGAGTACTGGTCGGCCCGAACTCTTGCAAGCTCTTCTACATTGCTTGGACAAGAAGGAGTTAAATCACATGGAAGGTGTAATGGATGCTTTATCCAAGGTATGTGCAACTTGTAAATATAGTTTCCATTGGGTTCATTTACCATTGAAGTTGTTGTTCGTAATTTTTTAAATGTTTTCATGCGTCGATTTATTTATTAAATTACCAATATGATGATGTGTGGTGTACCATAGATTTGTGAAGATATTCCGCAAGAGCTTGATGTAGATGTACCCGGATTAGCCGAACGTCCTATCAATGTGTTCCTTCGCAGATTATTCCAGTAAATAAAGCGTATGTACATATAAATTCACCGGCTTCTTCCAATGTGACACTCTGTTGATCCGGAGGTTGTTCTATTAGTGTGCTTAAAATTGTATCCGATTATCTTTCCTTCGTATCAGTTCTTCCAATCATCACATGCTTCACTCGTAAAGCTTTCATTGGGTGATGTTAATCGGTTCATCATGTTGATTCCGACAGTAAGTATCTAGCAATTATCCTCTTCATTTGGATTAAGAACCTTTCCTATATGGAGGCACCTAGATTAAGTTTTTTTCTTTCTTCTTTTCTTTTCCCTCCTAGGTTTTGGTTCGATCTATGGATCAATTTCTCCATGGCTTGTTTGTTCTTGCTACCGATCCTATCAAGTGAGGTGCGAAAATTGGTAAGTCAATCAAGAGCACCCACCCCCCACCCCCTTTCTCTCGTAGTAATCCATTGTCCATGACAATTGCAGCCTCATTACATAAAATCTGGTAGAAATTAATTAAATGCTTGTTTTTCAAAATTATATCTTCAAATATGGTAGTGGGTTATGCATTTTTGCGCTTACACCGGATAAAAAGATCTGTGGATATGTGCAAACTCGTACCATTCGGTACATGCAACACCGTCTAAACTACATGCATCAGATGATCTGGTAAATTGTTATTAGACTGAATTTTAACTGTTGCTGGGATGTTAAAAAGTTGTTGCATTGGGTGATCAGATAGATGGAGTCATTAGTTAACTTCAACCGACGATGGAAAATGCAAAACCATCTTCCTTATATATTTATATGTTATTATAAATAGACATAATTACTTTTTAGAAGTTCGTTTATCACGTTATCTTTAGTAATTGAGGAGTGAGACAGCTAGATCCACATCTCTGTTTGTGGTGCGGATCGTAATTGTCTACTGAAGTTTTTATTTTCTATACTACTCATGCTTGGTTATATTCTTACCTTTGTCATTAACTATTTATCTCATGTGCTTGTGACGGATGGGTTTGTTCTCGCCTTTGTTGATTATTGAAGTTCGTCCATCTTTCTTGGAGGTTGGTATCTCTGTTTTGTGAAACTGTAATCTAATATCTTCAACTTGGGCATCCCATGTTATTGTATGGGTTTATCTTCAACTTAGGAGTTGAAGTGCCACCCGAGCCTTGTGTTGTTATCATGTCTTCAATTACCATCAGTACCTTGTATTCCATGGTTTGTTTTCTTGTATCATGCACATTTCCACTTCCTTTGAAGACTTCCTAATGTAAGTTATCGTTCTTTGCAGGAAGTAATTAGGTTTTGAAGTGTTTTCACGGATCAGAGTCTGGTGCAGTTGTTTAATGGTGCAACAAGTATGAATGGTGAGAGCCTGAGAGGACTGGTATCACCGCAAACGAATTATTGTCATTCAATCAAGGTGAAGACCCTGTTGTTGTTGCAAGCCATGGAAAGGTGACAACTTACCCTATTATCCCTCTACCAATGGGAATATTATGTTTATAATCTTTGTTACAGAGAACTTCTATTATTCCCTTGGAACAAAAGAACTCATTTAGTCTTTCAAATAAATTTACTTAACAAGATTTATATTCCCTTAGAACTTGGGAATTCTCCTGGATATGAATTGATTGAATATACTTAGAAAGAATAGAGAAAGTTATTGTTGAATGTGGCTAGATGGATTGGATGATAGGTTTATGCATGTTACTATGAATTTCGTCTTATTTCCGGCAGTAAATGAACTGCCGGTCAGCCTTGACCTGGTTGACCAATTTTGACAAGGTCAAGGTTGACTGGCAGTAATTTTTTGGCTGTTACAAAAAAGTTCGTAACGGATCATCAACGTTATGACAGCGTTGTTACAAAAAAATTCGTAACGGCGCGGAGCTGTTACCACGTGGCAAATTCGAAACGGCTCACAGCTATTACGAGAGCCGTTACAACAGAAATTCGTAACGGCCACAAAGCCGTTACAAAAAAAATGTAACACCCACTTTTGCAACAGGCAAGAGCCGTTACAACCCGTTTTAGTAACGGCTTGATTCTGTTACTAATCCCAGAATTTGGTGTAATGTATAGTCGTATGTCTAGCTCTTTCTGCGTCCATCACCACCAATCCATTCCTAATATTGGTATCAGAATCCCCAAACTTTTCCTTCAGACGAACCAAATTAATCTTCATTGACATATTCACTGTATCAGCAAGTTCACCGGGTGCACTATTTTTCCTTTGAGCTCTAGGTGCGGCTCCATACCCTATCTCAAACTCTTCTTTCGCTCATCTTTACCCCACCCAAGACAGTTCTTCGCCAAGGCACAAAGCTCATCAAAAGGCATAGAATTGTTGAAACCCTCAAACACAGCCTTTCCTTCCAAAGCTAGACCAATGATTTGCTTTGTGTCATCCGGTGTGATAGTCATCTCGCCGAATGAGAGGTGAAAAGTCATAGTTTCGGGCCAAAATCTTTCTCTAAAACCACAAACTGTCACAACATCATATGTCTTCTGCAAAGCCTCGATTCCAAACCATAACCCCGAAGCTTTAACCAAAGCTATCACATCTGGATGCTCCTTGTCCAATGGCCAAAACCTTGCTTGTTGGTGCTTTAGTTTAGGTATCGCTTTATCCGGGAACTACAAAAAAAAAAAAAATTGGTTGTAAAATTAATAATCCATAACAAAATGAATATAACATATATGTAATTTGATATATTACCTTTGTGCCACAAACCCTAGAAGCCCATGAAGACGTGTAGCCAATCAAGACGGAACGATCTCTTGCCTTACCCCAAGGTCTCCCATTCCTCTTGGGAGGTAAAGGCTCCATAGCATCAATTACTTCTCTTGCCGTTGTCTTAGGTTTATACTTCTTCTTTCCATCCTTCTTGTCCTCCTCCTCAACTACGGATTTACCTTTATCAATAGCAGGACCACTAGAAGTGCCAACTTCAGTTCCTCCGGTAAGAACAAGTACACCTTCATTTCCACCACCACTAGAAGTGCCAACTTTAGTTCCTCCAGTAGTAATAGCAACTTCAGTTCCTCCAGCAACTCCAACTTCAGTTCCTCCAGTAATTGCAACTCCATCTCCTCCACCTTCATTTTCTCCAAAAGTCACAATTCCACTTGCATTACTTGCGTTTGCACCCAATGGTTTTGCGTGACGAGGTTGCGGAGTCGGGTCACTACGAGGTGTTATTTTTTGTGATCTTTTCTTCTTCTTTTCTTTTCCTCTGTTCAAAGACAAACAAGGCCAAAAACCAATAGTAGATAAGCAAAAATGGCTGGGAAATTTTAACACAACCAAACCGTGACAACCAAAATGGATAGGAAAATTGGATATCCCAAGACGCAACAAACATAACGGATGGGAAAATTAGTAATCGATCCAGCCGTAATACGTAAACGGCTGGGAAACTATATAAGCGATCCAGACGAAATTCAAATAACGTATAGGAAAACCTATACGTGTAAATACAGCTGGTTTGATATTCAGCACATGACTATATACGGCTAGGAAATTCCAAGACGTAATCTTTAACGGCTAGGAAACTAAGTATCACGGTCAGGAAACAAAGTTACGGACAGAAAGACCAAGACGTAAATATTAACGCTGAAAAAAATTCGAACACATGAGAATATACGGCTAGGAATAACCTAGCCGTATACAACTTGTTGTGGATAGGATTTCTCCATCTCATACGCATCGACTATATTAAGGATGGGAGTTCTAAGATATCCCAACCGTAAATCCTACAAACGGCTGGGAGTTCTACCATATCCCAACCGTGTAACATATAAACGGCTGGGAAAACAAACAATCCCAACCGTAAGACCTGTTTACGGCTGGGAATACAAGAACTCCCAGCCGTAAGCAATTTCAGAAACTGTTTTTCCAGACCTAAAATTTTCAAAACCAATAGAATAATCAACAAAACGCTAAGATAAATAGTGGGTTTTGAAATTCATACCTTATTGTTGTCATATCAGGAATCGTGGCGGCTGGTGCATCTCCTTTATTCACTTCTTCTTCATCTTCAATTCCATCTTCAGAAGGAGGTTGATGAAGTTGGTTTCTCTGCTTCAGAAGGAGGTTGATTCGATGAAGCTTGACCTAAATCGACGATTAATCGTTAAAAAACGAAGAAAGGAAGAAGAAAAGAAGAAGAAGGAAAACATAATAGGGAAAGAATACGAGAAGAAGAAGAAGGGGAAGAATAAGAATGGGGCGGGCAACGGTTTTTTTCTTTTAATGATTTTTCCGTTTTATTCGGGTTTTTTTTTTTATTAGATTAGGTAGTTAATGAGAGGGTGGAAGGGGAATAAATTAAAATTATAGAGGGTATTTTTGAACTTTTACATACATATGATCTCCCCCTATAACATTTGGGTTCCACTAAGTATTTTAAGCCCCCAAAATCTCTCTCTCCTACAGCCCCAATAATAGGATTCATTAATTTTGTAAGACTTGCCAACACGATATATAAATGCACAAAGTAGTACTAATTATGTACTTTAAAATGAGAATCATGTGGGACGTTGTAGTGAGTTTTATTCAGACATTCCCCTCGCTACGCAAGTGAGGTAGACACTCTGATTGAACTGCAATTCTTTATGTGCTCATATTTACTTGGACCAGATGTAACAAGGGTTCAGATTAAAAAACCTGAAGCATATCCGATGAGGTTATATGCACATCCAAGAAGATAACATTTCTTGCTGATGAAAAGTCTAGCCCAACTCCTCCAGCAGTAATTTCAATTATTGCAACCTTAACCTGATATGCGCAAGACAAATTAATCTTCAAATTACATTGAGGATTCTATATGGAGAATTCTAATCTGCTTCAGAAGATTCCATGGCAATCATATTCTTCTAATACTCGAAACCAAATCAGTAGAATTTTATAAAAGAAACATGATTTGAACCTCTGTTGATGATCGGATTGCCTATCTCTAGCAAGTATGTGCCCATCAATCCTGACAAATCCAATTCCTTTCTCACACACGATCCCCTGAAGAGTTGCAGCGTTGAAATTTTTTTGACTTAAAAGGTTGAGAATATATTGAAAATAAAAAGAGAAGAGAATAAAATAAAGGAGCGCCTAAGCGAGTCCAAAGGTGAGACAATACCAACACCAAAAAAACATAGAAACACCAGCTAGAAGAGTGGCAAAAGCCAACTCCTAAACCAAGCAAAGATTTCCAACAAAAAAAAACAAGTTGGAACTAAGACATTATAAAGAACTGTAACTTATTCATGCTTCCTAGTTACGGAACGTTGACCCTTACCCAAATTCTCATTTGGAATTTCGCCATTCCATTTGAGTCTTGAACGTTCTTTTTCCGTTTTTTTACTAACTTTGTCTTCAAAGGCCAAGTGTTGAGCATATTTATCCGATTTTACGTCATAAAATTCTTCATTATCCTCCTTGCAGTCTTCAATTGTAACTCTATCTTCATCTTGAGAAGTATGCACATTACTCAGCACTCTAAAAGTTGAAAAGACGAGGATACCCAAATATACCTCAATCTAAAACTTTTCCAGCTGTATGTCCTTTCTCCGAAAGTGATTGTCTATGGACTGAGTCGAGACAATACAACTAATCGTTTCACACTTCGTGTGATCTTCTATGGATACGAGATCAAGACAATACAACAACGAAGTATGATTACTTGATAATAGGTTTAGACTTAACCAAACACAATAGGATTGCTATCAAGTAATTAGGAATTAACGTTTATGTATTTTTACTTCTAATTATAATAAAAACAATTATAATTGCGGAAGTAGAAAAGTAAAAGACACGGCAAGATTTTGTTAACGAGGAAACCTCAAATGCAGAAAAACCCCAGGACCTTGTCCAGAATTGAATACTCTCAGGATTAAGCCGTTATACAAAATTTAAACCAACTTCGTATAGTTGAGACCAATCAACTAAACCTATAGTTCACCTAGTTCCGTTTGTATCCTTGCACCTCCAACTTGCAATAAGTCACGCACTTGGAACAATTCCTTTGGTTCGTATGTGATGAGTGCCAAATATTGCATATTTCTACATCTTTTTATTGGCATTTAACTCATCTTTTGTGCTCAGAAATCAGATATTATCCCAAATTCTGTATTTTCTCTGTTTTCAAGAATAAATACTTGTACTAATTAATTTTGTGTTTTTAGGTAGTAAATAAAGTTCGGAGAAACTAAGGAGCCAAAAGAGCAGAAAACCAAAGCCCCGCGCGCATCAGCCTTGCAACCCAACAAGTAGCAACCCATTTACAAGACATGGGCTTGAGCAATCCAAGACCCGCCCATAACCCGGATCCAAGCCTCGTCGATCTCGAGCCGTGAGATCCGACCCTTCCGCATCCAACGGTCGCATCAGCCCACGATCGGTTTCCGCCGTATCCAACGCCGATCGGCCCGCGCATCGACTCTCACGCTCCCGCTTCACACCGAAGCCACCTACACCTTCACCCATCGACCAAACACGCCCCATATTCATTTCCATTTTCTTTCTCCCCCGACACTTTCAGAGAACCCCATCCCTCTTCTCTTCTCCCGACCATGGCAGAGCCATCTTCTTCTTCCCCGACACCACAGCCACCAACGCAACCACCAGCAACCACCTTCATCACCTCCTAGTCTCCCTCTATCTCTTTCATAGCTTATTCACCCTAGAAGCTAAGTTTGAGATAGAAAGAGTTAGGGTTAGGTTCGTCAACAATGTGGGGAAACATCAATTTAATGGAGGCAGCACGAATTAACAGAGGGGACAACCGATTGGGCTTTGGGTGAGAGGGTCTTCACTTAATTTCTGATTTGAAGTGAGTTAAGGGTTTGCATGTATAAATAGGGATGAGCAGTGTATGTAAATGCTTATGCCTGGATTAGCCAAAGGCACCATGCTAGATTTTAATTTGTGCTTTACTTATGCTTATGATGTTCTAATTTAATGTGCTAGGGTGTTGATGAAACCCCTAATTTTCATGTCAAGTTAATCAATCTTTGGTTTTATTTTTGTTGTGCTATAGTGTGTGTTAGGATTAGTAATTAATTGATGAGCTTATGAGCCTGTGATGAGTTGTACTGTGAAAAGAAAACTCATACTAGGGGTGAGTTAGTAAAAATTAGTTAATGAACATCTACTTGAGACCTTCAAGGGAAGGCACAAGAACATAATCTGAGCTACATTACCTTAGCATAAGATTAGAAGGTGGATTCACTGCCCTAGTGTTCTACAATCAGTATTTACATCTTAGAATTACATCCACAACAACTCCTTGTCGTATCGACACCAAAATCAAACCATATTTGTGTTACTACTACCCTTAGAAATCATTTTAGTGAAGCCTTGAGATCAACTTACACAACCCCAAATCTCTCGTGGATCGACTCCGTACTTTCCTCGCTCCAATAGGCACTGTGCACTTGCAGTTATACATTGTAGGCAAACACTTTTCTCAGCCTACCAAGTTTTTGGCGCGCCGGGGATTTGGTAGTGTTGTTGTGTTGACTAATTGCTTTCTTTACTGATTTTCAGTTCACCCTTGTACATATGTGCTTTGAATTTCTGCTTTTAATCATTGCTAGTGTAACTTAGCTTAACTTTTTATATTTCTGCATCTGTAGTTGCATTTTGTTGTATTCTGTTATTGCATTTTAGTTAGCTTATTTTAGTTACCATCAATCCTGCCATCTGTCATATGATCTGCACCCCGTGTTAGCATTAATTTTTGCTTTAACTTCAATCATAATCAATTGTATCATAAACATGTAAAGTTTCATTGTTACATTTGCTAGTTTCTTTTGTTCTTATTTTATCTAATTGTCTCTTACAATCTGTAGCCTTGCTTGTTAACTTGTTTTTATCTCAGTTCATTGGTTTGCATATGATGTAGCTTAGATTGTGAGCCTGTTAGTTTATACCTGTCAATGCATGTTGCTTACTCAATACTAGAGTGGATTACAATTGTCAGCTCAGTTACATTGAGACATTCATCCTGAGATTGCTGACTTCCTCCATTGTGTCAGCTGTTGTATGAGTAGTATTAGGTGTTATTTGGTTTTCACTTTCATTCAAAAATTCTGTCTTTTTACTAGCCTAACTCATCTATAGCTTGCATTCACATAAACTGCATCCTAGTAGTTGTTGTTTCAGTTCCATGGCATCACTGCACTTTGTTGTCAATTATTGTTATCATGTGGCTCACTTTGTACTTTAGGTGTAGCTCTGGACTCTGTAATTTTAGCATTGGTGTTCTCTCATTTTCACCCCATCTACTCAATTTGGGAACCGAGATTGCTTTGCCGAGCTAGCAGTACCTGAAACCTCCGCTGAGCAAACCCAAGGAGGAGAAGAAAACTAAGGCAGACGATTATGGAATTGCCTAAACCCGATTTTTATCGGTGGTATCATCCTCTAACCCTGTTGTCTTTAGTGTTTGTGTATGATACTCCATGTCTGCATGATAAACTTGAGCTTTGCAAAACTCTGATCAGCCCCTACAATTCATAGTATTCATTTGAGTGCTTCTTTGATAATTTGAATGACATACATACTAGCTCGAATTTGCTTTATCTTTGTAGCCGACTCGTATGCATATGTGAATTAGTTGCCACTTCCATGAGCCTTACCTCACCGATTTGTGCAATCCCGCCTTGTGAATCATCATGTCACCTTGAAGTCGTGTGGACAATTTATGTTGCTAGTTTTTGAATTCCCATAAGCTTACTCCCGAGGAAGTTGAATTAAACCATCTCTGTTTGTGCCTCTGTGAATCATGCTTGCATGAAAAAATAATTACCTCGCCGAGCAACCATCCCAAATTGTCCCGCAGACTAGTTGCTTGAATATCTCGTGACACTTGAGAAAATTTTGTAAAACTGAAATGTGTATTGTTGTGTAACTCCGTGCATTAAACATTAGCCGAATTAGTTACATTTTCACTGTGAAATCTTGACTTCAACAAAGACTCGAGATTAGCTCCACTTTCGTAGCTGAGTTTGAGCCGCAACTTGGATAGCCAAGTTAGCGCTAGCCCAAGTTGACATCAACCGAGTAAGTTGACTCCATCCGCCCGTACCTTTATGCATGCTTTACTCGTAAACCAAACCCGTTGATGAGACCTTGTGTGAGTCAGAATCCGCCATTCTTGCCGTCATCTTCACTTGCTGCCATGTACCCTTGAGCATATCCTGTGAAAATCGAAGTCAACTAAACCTGTTGATACTATGTACCATGTCAAGTGTGTTGTGAGAGTGCTGCACTTTTGTATTTGAGTAGTTTGCTGATCTGTTGCCTGACTAAACATTGCTCATTCCCCTGTGATAGTGCTGAATTCAAACCCTGCAACTCTTGGATCTATGCTCATTCCCCCGTGATATTATAGCCATATTTGTTGATTGTTGCTTGGCCCTGAAATAGTTGCTGTGATCACAACACCCCTTCTAACATCTGCATATATGTGCATGATCTCTGAATTTTGAGGCCAACTGACCTTGTTGACACTATGTGGCATGTTGTAAAGAGCTAGCTTGTTGCTCATCTGTGCATCTATTGCATCTGTGAATCATATCCATCTGTTGCATCTGCCTTGCATCTTTGCACATGATCTAGTAGCATGCTGACCTGTTGAATCTGTTAGGCCATGATCACCCGCCAAGCTAGTCACCCAACCTCTCGCAATATCTTGAAACCGTGCACCCGTGGCACCTTTGCATAATCAGTGACATTTGAATACAATTGTTGCCTGCTGAAATCTTGAGCTCTTCTGTGCTATGTGCATTACTACTTGTCTAAGTAGTATAACATTATCAATCTGGTGTACATAAGAAAGGCGTTGTGATATTTTGAGTAATATCCGTGCTAACTAAATTGTTACATCACTGTGAGTCTCCTTGTTTTAAGAAATCATTGGTTGTTTGAGTGCTATATATGCCTAGTGTGTGCTGGGCTATAGGTGTTTCTTTTTGAGTTCAAATTGATAGCCTGGCATGATAGGATTTTGGACCGATAAGTAGAGATGAAGAATCATCACATAGGTCAATTAGAGAGCTTGCTTATGGGCATGCTTCACAATATGAACCCTCATGCACCATGATGTCAATGATTTTAGGAGTATTATGAACCTTCTCGTGGCCCCCCGAACTTGAATACACATACCCTAATCATTATGCGCACATGTATCATCAACCGCCATGGGAGGTTAAACAATGATGTCCTCCAATGAACCCTTGTATGCAGTCGATAATGGAGAATATCAACCTCATAGAGCAAAACAATGCTAGGTTTGAATTACAAGCGTTGCATGATCATCCATATAGCAACATATCTGAATTCCCCTTCTCTAGTGAACCTCATGCAAAACCATGTACTGAATATCCATATGAGACAAGGATACCCACTAGTGAAGACTCTCCTTCCATTGAACAACTTACTATGATTATTAAAATGAACCTGATTCATTTACAAAATGAAGAATGGAAGGAATTTCATGATAGGATGTTTGTTGTCCCTAATAAAGTAAATTTTGAAAATAGTGTTTCTATTCCTACTCATGCAACTGACACTGAATATGAACCTAATCAAGAGGTAAATGAGTGCACTAGAAATGCTACAATTTTGAATAGGAAATGCATTTTTGTTATGATGATGATGATGATGAATATGATATGTTAGAAGAGCATGTGTATGCTGAAAATATGGTGGAACCTTTGGGTTCAGAGACATTAAGCTTCTCTACTGTGAACCTTATGAATGATGCTTCTTCTAATATTCAATCCATACATACATGGGATGCTGAATTGGGGTTTGAACAATTATTCTGTGAAAGTGAGCATGCTATTCAACTTGCATCTGACCTAGGGATGACTTAATTGTCTGCTGATACGATGATTCAATGCATGTAGATATAATTGATGTGCCTAATTATCGGCCTAGGTCACAAGGTGAAGTTTCTTGTGATCTCCCTATGCATGAAACCGAAGTTGTAGATGATGATTATGGACTCGGGACTTGTCGAAATATTTTATGAACATGAGCATGTTACAAAGACGTGTTGATGACTTGGGGGATATTGATGTAAGTGATAATGGTACTTGATCTCACATGTGAACAACTTAGACATGCCCAACCGCCTCGCTATGTCACAATCTGAGGGTCTTGCACCTAAACCAACTATTCGAGAGTTCCTAATCTAGGCCTAGAGCTTTGTGCTTCCCAAGTCCTCTTGGACTATTTTGCATCAAAGTATAACACCTTTAAGGAGCCACAAGTTGGAATGTGTATATCGCTATTCTTAACAAAACTCATTTTGAATTAGACCTTGTGCATGATGTACCTTTAAAAATGCAAGATTTTGTGCTCAAAAAAACACATCCGTTGGACAAGTTTAGGGTTTGGGGAAAATCGTTCACATATGAAATCTTACTTGCACTCTCATGTTATATTTGTGTAAGGTCATGATGTTTATGCATATCTTCTCTTGGGTTGATCCTCAACTCTTTAGATTGTTGATGTATGGTGAATTTTTCTTGTATATAATCCAAGAGGTCTTGTTAAATCTTCTATCTTGAATCGGTTGAGCCTTCTTTTATATATATTGTGCTAATCCGATATGATCTCCGCCGAGAATGTTGGATTCTAGCCTTGACTAATGAAGCTCTAACCTTGCTCGCCAACATACCGATAATCTCTTCCATTTTCCCTTATCAGCATAGTTCTCATGGTATGTGAATATTTAAATTCTTATCATCTGTTGACACATTGAGGACAATGTTAGATTTAGGTTTGGGGGTGTGTTTTACATATAGAGTTTTTAGTCTTTATTTAAAAAAAAAAAAAAAAAAAATCAAAAAAATCAAAAAGTTCAAAAAGTTCAAAAATTCAAAACTCTTTGTAAATATGTACATAAAAACCTCCAACTTTTAGAGATCTTAGAGTCACTAGCATGCTTCTAGCTATGTTTACATAGAGAGTCCGACCGAAATAATCGAACTTGAAGTGTTTGGAGAACACAATCGGGTTTCTCATTGATTAGAGCGTTAAAAAGTTGGATTTAACCATTCATGAGGGCTTAATTAGTGTTGTGACATTCGGTAGTAGAATTGTGATCACCCATAGTGGAGACTACCCATTTTTACATCAAGCGAAGGCACGCACCTTCATTTTTTGTGACTTTCTAGAAAATCATAGAGTGTGTGTCACCGTACGTCAATTCCGGTAGGAATGGTGAGCTACCCAACTTCGCACCACTTTCAAAGACTATTTTTGATCTCTTGAGTGCTAATTTTGTCAATCATGAGGGTGACGTTTAAAGATGAAAACTCCTTCTTGTAGTTCGATTTATGAGTTACATCCTCTCTCTCTCTCTCTCTCTCTCAACAACATCAACAGATCCATAGAAACACATCATCACACAGACGGAGCATCCTTGAGAATATTTGAAGAAAAGTTGAATAGTCAAGGTTTACATGCAATAATTCAAAGAAAAAGAAGATAAGATGAGAATTAGTGAAGTTTATGAAATCAAGACAATACAAGCTGTGGAAAAATTGAGGTTTATTGTTTTATTGTTATTTTCATCTCATGTCCAAAAAAAAAAAAAAAAAATTTGTCAAGTTTTTTGTGAAATTGAAGTTCATCAATATGAGTTGAAGGCAAGGTGAAGACGTTTCTGGATGGTAGCAATGGTAATTTATTGATCGGGTGAGAAGGTAAGTGGAGTACTCCCATCCTTGCTAATGGTTGATTTCCTTCTGAGATCATCGAGAAAAGATTCTTTTGTCCACAACTCTGGAGTCTCCGTAATTATTTAGGAAGGTTATCCTTCTCACCTTCAACGTGTGCGGGATTTCTCTCTTTATTCCCCGCCGCACACATGAGACTAAAAAGCGGTCTTTTTGAGTGCAATTATCATAAAACCCTTATTGGTGAGCGAAGTCGAGGCTTGTGATCACTCTCAACCCGAATTCTTTCATATGGCGGTTACTTCTCGCTCAACTCTTAAGGATAAGAATCGTTCTTTGGTAGTTCCTAACTTTGTATTACTAGCATACGAAACTCTATGTCCTCTAGCTCCTTGGATGCTTGAGACTCTTTTACGTTCTAAAGTTGGAGAAGGTTTTGTGGGTACACCTCTGGTAAACCCTCACGAGACTACAACTCGTCCTTTAGGGACACCTAGGGGGTTTAAAGGTTAGTGCATACGCTAAATGCATTCGAGAGACCACGGCAGGTGGTATAGTTAGGATTTCTTAACTGCTTCACTTGAGGACAAGTAAAATTCGGAGTTTGGGGGTATTTGATGAGTGCCAAATATTGCATATTTCTACATCTTTTTATTGGCATTTAACTCATCTTTTGTGCTCGGAAAATGAGATATTATCCCAAATTTCGTATTTTCTCTGCTTTTGAAATAAATATGACACTAATTAATTTTGTGTTTTTAGGTAGTCGTAAGTTAGGAGAAACTAAGGAGCCAAAAGAGGAAAACCAAAGCAGCGCAACATCGGGCCATGCAACCCAACAAGTAGCAACCCATTTGGCAAGACATGGGCTTGAGCAATCTAAGACCCGTCCCATAACCCGATCCAAGCTTATCGCATCCGAGCCCGTGACTGACTCCTTCCGCATCCAACTAGTCGCATCACCACGCATCGATTTCCAGCCATATCCAACGCTCGCATCGGCCCGCGCATCGGCTCTCGCTCCCGCTCACACCAAAGCCACCTACACCTTCACCCATCGACCAAACACGCCCCATCTTCATTTCCATTTTCTTTCTCCCGACACTTGCGTAGCGCCTCATCCCTCTTTCTCTTCTCCCGAGCCATGCAGCGGAGAGCCACCTTCTTCTTCCCACACCACGACCACCAACGCAACTCACTGTGATGCCCGCCTTCACCACCTCTGGATTTCTCTCTATCTCCTTCATAGCTTCTTCACCCTAGAAGCTAAGTTTGAGATAGAAAGAGTTAGGTTAGGGTTCAACAAAATGGGGGAAACATCAATTTAATGGAGTGCGGCCACGACCAATGTAGGGGACAACCGATTCCGGCGGCTTTGGGTGAGAGGGTCTTCCCTTAATTCTGATTTGAAGTGGGTTAAGGGGTTTGCATGTATAAATAAGGATAGACAGTGTATGTAAATGCTTATGCCCTCGGATTAGCCTTGGTGACCAAGCTAGATTTTAATTTGTGCTTTACTTATGCTTATGATAATCTAATTTAATGTGCTAGGGTGTTGATGAAACCCCTAATTTTTCATGTCAAGTTAATCAATCTTTGGTTTTGTTTTGTTTCTATAGTGTGTTAGGATTAGTAATTAATTGATGAGCTTATGAGCCTGTGATGAGTTGTCTTGTGAAAAGACAACTCATCTTAGGTGAGTTAGTAAAATTAGTTAATGAACATCTACTTGAGACCTTCAAGGGAAGGCACAAGAACATAATCCGAACTCATTACTCAGCATAAGATTAGAAGGTGGATTCACCACCTAGTGTTCTACAATCTGTATTTACATCTTAGAATTCTGGTCCACAACAACTCCTTTGTCGTATCGACACCAAAATCAAACCATATTTGTGTTAATACCCTTAGAAATCGTTTAGTGACCTTCAGATCAACTTACACAACCCCAAAATCGTAGGATCGACCGAGACTTGCCCCCGCCCTCCAATAGGCACCGTGCACCTTGTGTTATACATTGTAGGCAAACACTTCTTTCAAACTACCAAATATTCCAGTAAACAAGAAAGGAACAACAAATTTATTAGGTGAACAACTCTTTTCAAACAACGTGATATGAGTTTGACAAAAGGCTCTTCTTCCGTTTATCCCAATAAACTCCTTTGTCGGGTTCTTAGATCAATCTATTCAACAATTACCAAAGTAATTGTTTAGACTATGCAATCAATACTATAAATCACAAAGAAGTGCATTGATGCCGATCTACACAACTAATCAATCCAATCTATCAAAAGATAAACCGATTATAGTTGGATCTAGTCGATCAAGTTTTTGCACACCAAGATTATGAACTCAAATAAGAAATCTTCTTTGTCTTCAAATCTTCTTAGATATCCGATAAAAACCCGCACACAATCAACTTGAATCTCATGTGATCAATCACACGAGAGCGAGTCTCGTTAACAATGGATTATCACAAGACGTCTTTAGATCTACAAACGTCTAAAGATTACCGTCGATACTTCGATTTAGTTTGAGTAAATATTATATTAAGAGAGAAGATTCTCAAGCATAAACAAACAAGGTGCAATCAAAGTTCAACAAATTGCTAGTCAATCAAATCAATCGAAAACTAATAATAAACCGCAATTATCTAGTTTCCCTACCACCCACTCGTAGCTTCCCAATCCCAAAGAAGTCTTTAAAAATGAGCGGTCAGTAAGAGATTTCGCCTAATTAGGATACTTTCCTCTCCGAATAGATGGCTCCACCAGTAACAACACAACAAGGTAGTTTTGTTGGCTACGAGGGATTAGTTTGCTGGAAATGCAAACTTCAATATTTATAGACCAAGGAAGTTTGGACACGAGGAATTTCCAAAACCGAATATTCTCAAAGATATGCAATAAACACCAAATCGGTTTTCATAATTCTTGGAAATGCTCATCCAAATATTGACCGAAATCTCAGTAAAAATCTCAATTAGTAAATACACATTACCAATTTTTTATTTTCTAAAGATATGCATTTAATTCTGGGGAAATTAAAAGAATATAAAACTAAAAACCTTAATTAAAAGATTCTCAATTTATTTCGATCCAGGGATTCTCCTTTAGCTATTAAGGAATATCTTTGAACAATAATAGATAAGAATTACTTGCACGTGTTCAAAGTATGTCGACATCTTTACTTTGTAAATCCTCTTTCATATTTACAATCTTGGAACCGATTTGACACACTTCCAAACGAGTTTAGAATTGGTTCATCAATTCCCTAGAACTATGTGATTGATCAAAAACATTCAATCACCATTCATGGTTTAACAGTTCTACCAAAACAAGTTTAGGTTCTACCTCCAAGTGGCTACTAGGATCGGTCACATTAGTTTACAAAACTTTGTTAACTAAGTATTACAGGATCAGTTACCACTATTTATGGTACTTACTTGTGATCAGTTGCACAAGTTATAGGATCAGTTACACCAATAACTAAAATTTGTTAACCTACTACAAGGATCGATTACGTCTTGTGATTAGTCCCACCAAGTACTGTAGGATCGGTTACTCCAATGACTAGAATTGATCACACCAATTACAAATATCGATCATACCATCTCGTGTGATTACTTAAGATTGGTTTCACTAATAAAAGTCATACCAATACATAAGTCGCATTGTGAATAGTTTTACCAAGATAAATAAACAAGTCATGAGTGGTTATACTAAACACACATATTGGTAAATCTAAAGATTTGCAATGAATAACAATACCAATAAGCCTAGAGATTTCCTTTTTCATTCACAAAACAAGTTTATGAATGTACTTCCTTAAAAACGAATATAAAACATTGTTTCCTAAGGACGAAATCTTCACCCATACCCATACATAATCACAATAGCATTCAATACGATTATGTCGATGTCTTATATCTGAAGTTCAAAGATAGCGTTATACTTCGTATTGTAATTCCTTAATACTACGTCTAAGTAGAGTATAATCATACACAGCTTCATAGTTATGTTTTCAATATAGCACGACTTGAAAGATACGTTAGGAATGAAGCAGGTTCAATTCAAAATACTACAACCTCAAGAGGAAGGATGATGTCGTTGTTGGAGCTCTTTACTTCTTCATATTCTTCAAGTCTTCGAGTAATACTTGTATGTCTCATATCTTAATAACTTTCTAGTAAACCTATACGAAGTTGACTCTAGTAAATAATCAAGCGACTCTTTAAATGAGTTTTGGTTCACTAAAATATGACAACCAAACTTGACATACCAACGTTTTGTGGGTTCAACCGAACTATGCTCTAACAAAATTGTTATTCACTTTGATAGAAATATCAATGCTCCTATCCTTTATATTATCTTCCTTATTAGGTGGAGAAATCTTAGCAGGAGATTTCCTATTGAAGTCGTCTCCAAATTTCCATGTCCGATAATAAAGGGACTATGTTTCACTTCACCACTCTTTTGTATACCTACAATCTTGTTTGGACTCTTTGGGGGGATACTGACTCTTTTCCCATTGAAATCTGGTCCAGATATTGCATTTTTTTGTAGTTGAAGTTGCACCAACAATCTTTTTACAAGAATGAATAGCATTAACTTGCTTCCTTGAGATTTAGATGAATCTGCATTCTTTGCAGTAGCACCATGATTTCCAGAAACAACTTTCCTGCTCTCTGCCTTGAAAGCAGGTATCACTTCTACAATAAAACGGTTATGCTTCACCTTCTCTCCTTCGCTTCTAATTGTAGTATGGATTGGGCTTTTTTTGCAATGTCAGCTTGTCTCTTTACTAAGCCACAATCTTTATCTGAATTCATGGTTAATCCTGTATCTTTAACTTATTTCTGTTCTGATCCCTTTGGATCGTGTGCTAAGGTTGAAACTACTTTTCTTGGATCAATTATCTTCTTATTAATCCCCTTATTAACACCCTTGTCTGTTATAACATGCTCAACAACTTTAGTTGTCGCAACCCTTTCCACTTGATTAACTACCAATGTAGAGAATGTTTCTCCATTAGGCTCACCTGAGATCACAAGATTATTCATTGAGCCTGCAGTCTTGTTTTCTGTCTTCTTGGGGTTTTGACTGATTTTTCCCCATTTTTTTCCTTTGTTCTTTGTCAACCATTTTGGTTTTTAGATTCTTTATGCGGTTGTAGGCAGAGTGCCCAAATACCTTACACAAAACACACTTGGGAGGTCTCCATTGGTATTTAATCGGTATTTCCAATGCAATCTTACCCTCAATTATTAAAGGTATACTATCAGGGTAACTGAAATCTACATCAACCGCAATGCATACTCTTGCATAGGATAGTCTTGTTTTGTTTAGAGTGAAATCATCAGCAAGCAAAGGCTTTTCTAGGAAGCTAGAGATTAAGCTAAGACCTACATTGTCCCACATGTGCAGTGGAACATTATAAATCAACACCCAAATAGGTAGGGTTCTAATACTAGCAATTGACGATTCAATCAGGTTAGTCCATGGTCTCACGGTGAAAAGACATTTAGAAATATAGAAAGAACCTATTTCTAGCGCCTTTCTACGATCTTCATCTTCTTTGAATTCAAAAATGAAAGCACAATTACTGTGTAATTTGATACTCACTTCATTCTTGAGCTTCCATAGTTTGGTTACAACATCCTTTACTGCTTGAAAGGATAATCTCTTTCCCACACAAAAACCAATGACATAGTCTTTACATCTTTTGATTCCTTTAGAAAAATAACTGTTTTGACAATCCACCACCCTCTTGCCATTTAACTCACCGAAGGAAAAGAACTTCATTGGGGGTAGAGGTGGAATAGGTTTAGCAGCAAGAAACAAAGTCCTCCAATTTGCAAAAGAGCTATTTTCTCCGTTTGAAACAGTACCCTCTGCTACTTTCCCACGGGGAATAATCTCCAGCTTGTTAACAACATCATCGCTACCCTTTCCATTATTTTTTGGGTTTAAATCTTCGAAACTAGCATCACTAGAAGAGTCAAGGAAAAGTTTCCGACCATCACTTCCAGTTGAATCGATTAAAGGAGGAAAATCAGCCAACCCTAAGCTTGATTCACCTTCTACCGTCGCTATTGATAAAGATACAGAGACTCCTCCAAAAAAACGAATCAAAACCAAAATTCAACATAGAAGTAACTTGTGAAATTAGAATGAGCCCACTTTCCTTAATTCATACATCTGAGTCCTATCCCTGGAAAAATAAATAATCCACTTTCCTTAATTCATCATAAACTGTCGATTCCTGATTAAGGATTATTACTTTCCTAAATTAAACAATCTTGCACTATATATACAGAGATGGTTTCATCTTGCAACTCTCATCATACAACAAGAAGGAGATAGCCGAGCCTTATACATTCTCTAATTCAAAATCCATCCCTATTCGGTGCTACACCAATTCCATTGCTCTCACACCATATTAATCAGGTCTTATTTAATTTCGATTAAGATGAAAACCAAAGACTTTAATAAAATAAAAAATAAAGTGCGCCTCGAGGCTAATACCGGTGGGCGCCGAGAGAAACTCAAAAACGTAATGAGCGGGTGCACGAGCCGTGGCGCACTAGGGAAGAACTAAAAGAAGCCATCAAAAGGCTGCGGTGAAGCAATGGGGCAAAGAGATTTAGTAATACAGACTAATCATAAACTATACGACATCAGTCTACTATTCATAATCTAGCGATCCCGGTAATACCACGGAATACGTGGTTGTCCGCTCTCGGACGCAAACCATTATATGCCGCTCTCTGCCGCAAACCATTACACGCTTGCAATTCGTGGCCTTTTACGGTATGTGAAGCGATTAAAGATCGTCCTCCAGTTATGTGGCACCTATGAATTACCTAAACGCTTTACTATGCATGGCCTTTGGATGCACGATAAAACATTCGATAAATAGAAGTGCGACTCAGAATTGGGATATCGAAGTATTGAGGGAAGACGTGGATCTATACATGTTACGGGATCACTGGTTGGACCCAAAGAACCCAGATCGCGAATGGTTGTGGGACCATGAGTATCAGGGTCAGCGCTACAATGTTTATGCCCCGAAGTTAATTTATGAAATGATGCCCCTAAACAAGCCCATGTATACAAGATAAATCGTTAGATCACTTTTTTTTAGCACCGTAAGTAAATTAATTTTTTTATTAGATCATAATTATAAGCATAATAGAATAAAAATGATTGAAAAGATGTGTTAATGTTTTTAATTTACTGATTATGTGTAAAAGTTTCCTCCCAAACATTTCCGGAAGCAAAGTTTCTAATAATAATAGGCTTATAATCAAGTACACTATTTCTCTTTCGTTGTTGCCATATGTTTCAATATGCACTTCAAGTGTTTGCTTCATTAACACAATTATCATTTAAATCTTCGATTGTAGATTCGGTAGGTTTAATTAGATATATTTATTTAAAGACTCGACAAGAAATTTTACTAACTCACTACGTTTTTTATTTATTTTTCTATTTTGAGATGCCGACGTTTGCTTTCTTTTTAGTTCCGGAGTCATACCGACAAATAATTACATACAATTAATATATTTTGTTAAAATGTAATCATTATAACTTTTGCAAAATAACTTATTCCCTAAATCTACCATTATAATCAACGATTCAATCTATGCCCTAAATTTAATTTTAACAATTAAAAGAATAAATTGATTAGTCAAAATAGAATGATAAATGATTTGATAATTAATTAAAAGAAGAATTTAATAATATACCTTGTATTTTTTTAATGAAATAATAATGTCCTAATTCTTTGATAGTTAAAAGAAGGAAATGATTGAAAACGCTAGTTAAAAGAAGAGTAGAATAAAATAGTGTTAAAATACACGCCATAATTAATTGTGAGAAACAAAGCGTTAAAAATCTCATTCCTTCCATAACGTGTTTTGGTAACACTTTGGTTGATTTTTTTTTTTTTTTTTTTTGAAGGAAAACAGGAGCAAGAAACCTTAAATTTCATATATTTTCTAGAAGATTTACATCAATCAAATACATTGTAAAGGAAATACATGAAGAAATACAAATATTATGTATTCTAAAATACAACAAAAATATGAAATACACGCGTTCCATTGAGGAGGTTGATGATGATGATTGAAGGATGGTGTGAAACTGCTGATTCCACCATTTGAATTTTTGTTTTTCAATGAGAACAATTTTCTCTTCTTCATGAAGATAAGATGCTCCAAAGAGGAGTAATTTGAGCGGTGTGAAATTGCAATCACATCTAGCAACCATGGATCTTCATAAGTATGCAAATCTACGTCACACCAGTGTTAATTGCGTTTGAATGTATTTGAAACGATTGAATCAATCGATAGAAACGCCTTATAAGGATATATGAAATTGAATAATCACCACACTTGGAATTATATATTATTTAGATATATAGATAATAATATTAGTCTATTTATAAAGCCTAAAATCTGGGCAGAAAACTTAATTGACAAGGAAACTAAACTTAAACTCAAAGTATTTTCTGATTTGGAAGAAGGACGGAGAAGAAGGAAAATAGAAAGCGGTTATACAGAGAAAAAACCGTGAAGAATAAATCAATGTATTGGCGTTGGGACCTTAGTCCCATATGTTGGAAAATCGACACTAAAATAGGGTGAAGAAAAGAATGTTGTCTCTGGGTTCAAGGCTCTAATAATAGATTCTTTTCGACAATTATTCGACCATTTCCCAATTGAATTGGCGAGTACAAACAGGTCAATGAATATTGCCGTCAGGATACTTGAAGCCCCACAACGGTTGTTGGATTCAAAGCTTGTACGACCTTGATCCAACCAGGAACACACTGGTTTTGTTACTGATGATGCTTGTAAGAAAGAAAACAGAGAATTGAGATGTTCTTTATGACTGAATGAAAACAAATCATCACTACTTATAGGGAACTCATGCCTATTGGAGATGCCTCTTCACTTCCAAAAGACACATAATGTGTCTAATGGGAATGGTTGTGTCTTTTGTGAACCATCACACCCGTTAGAGGTGCCTCTTGATCTCCAACTAACATCCATTGTGTCTATTCAACAAGGGACACTCCCTAGTCATAGCGGCTAACCAAAAACGAAAACTATTTTATTTTCTATGTTATTGAAAATATCCAACAATCTCCCCTTATTTTCAGTAACCAAAAAACATGAAAATAAAGTAAAACTTATAAAACAGAGTGGTCGCATCACTCAAGTGATCGCCTACGTACCCGAGTGGGATCAAGCCAGCGTAGTTCAAGGTAGGTTGAGACAAAGCATCATCGTGGAAACCAATACATAAATGATAGGTACCTTTTGGGTTTGAACCCCCACTTAGTGTATGATATTCAAAGCTTCATCGAGGTCCTATGGTGAACTTAATTCTTGAACCAAGTACCCCTTGTGATAAAGCCGGAACCTCCACACATATTGATTTCAGGAAGTAGTGTGTTCCGTAGCTCGCACATTAATGGCCCCTGCTTTCTCCTGGATTCATGAGTCCTTTTCCGAGAATGGTCTTATTCTCATAGGAAACTACCTGATTTCCAAATACTCATATAGGTAAGTCTCGAAGGTGTTTTGCGAGACACCTTGTGAAAAGAGTTAGACTTATTAAGGATTTTCATCCATCCCTAAGATCATGCGAGAATCACTACACTAGAAGGACAATGGGAAATTTTAGTTTAGTGTACCATAACCTTTGCAATAACTTGTTAGTACCACATTGAACTTAAGTTTATCTTTTTCAAAATATAACATAAGTTGGGTTTAAGTTATTGGTGATCGAACTTCTTTCACGGCACTGAGTCCCATCTCCTTATACTTCATTGAAAACATTTCCTTCGGAAGACTCTTCATAAATAGGTCTGCCAAGTTTTTCTCCGTTTCAATGGTTAACTGCAATTACTCATTTCTTGAGTAATTGAATTACCGTTCAATGTCCAAGACTTGCGCATATCTTGACTTTTTCATTATAACTCTCATTAGAGACATTATAGATTCATATCCTGATTCTCTCAATTAATCAAGACCGCTTGAAATGGCTTCTTCCAAAATGGGATCTCTACAAGTTAGTTTCCAAGCCATTCTACCTCGTTATTTATTAATTGCATCTACTTATGCAATCAATTTTGACAACATTATTAAAATGTTCTTATTTGATTTTACAAAATAATTGTAACTTCTCTAGGAATCATAATTAACATTGACAGTTAATTCACAAGAAGTCATTAAGTCATTATAGACTTGCATTCACTAGAGGCATAAGAAATTTGTAGGCAATTTACTTGCTATTTCAACAAGCACATCATCACGATGAGTAACTCCTCTGCTCATGCCCAATCCTCTACAAATTTATACCCAAATACATAGACAATGTCTATTTAACATTTTACATTATGTAATGCAAATGTTCATAATTTATGCATCGGTAATATCGTAACACCTCATCGTTGGATATTTGGTCGGCCGCCCAATTTCCAATACGTTACATATTAACCGGAATTTTCCATTTCGATGTCATTTAAGACATTCCAATTTCCAAATTTTGGAACCATATAATTCTTATTGTAAGAATTATGCTCATGTCGCAAAATTGTTTTCTCAACAATTATCGACGATTTACCAGCCAAAATAAAAATATACATGACACTCTCATATAGTATCCCTCCCTTCCATTTCATAACAATTGCCAAGTGCAATTAAATGTCATGAAACGGGCTTACAGACTTATATTAGTATTAGTTTCTACCAAACATGTCACTCACATTTCCAAAAAAGGAAACACTTCAAATCCAAAGACCGGTATGTATACCATCTTCTTGGATTTGGCTCTCTTTGTAGTTACATTAGAAATCAACCACATAAATGATACACGCTTACTGTACACAACAGAGGACAAATTTGAATGAGGAACTAAACATGCCAATACTAATATACAGTACTAGTTTCTGCTAAACATGCCCACTTTCTAAAATGGAATCTCCAATTTCTTGGACTTGGCTACCTTACGCAGAACTTCAGTGGCTGTGTCACAAAATATGTGAACCCTCACAAAAAAAATGTGATACTAATCAACCAATCATATTCTGCCAATCAACCACATTGTAAAATACACTTTTGTATTCACAGCTTTATGCATGTATTCACCACAGATGCGAAATATCGTCCCTTTAAATTCGCTAGTTGCTTAAACTCCAGTTCTTCATGGAAAAACTATGGACACAAATGGCCACTTTCATGAAACTCTGTTGATAGTACAAATATTACTTCACCACAACAATCACATGTACCGGCTATAATCCAAACTTCGGTACAAGCTTAGTCCACCCACCATCTTAAACCAGAACCACACTTGTTCAAAATGTGAATTCCTTATAATAGTGTAGCTTGGACCGACTGGTTTAGTTACAGATGTAACTCCCCTCTGTTTCAGTGAATGGAAAATTCAAAGCATATCCATTGATACCGACCAAGTGTTCCATGCGACATTTTATTTCATTAAATAATTTTACATTCAAATGAATGTCGCGAAGTTATCCATGAACTTCCTTTCAGAATTTTGTTTCAGGAAACCCAAAGGCTATCTTAGTATGATTTAATTAACCATATAGTTGATCCAACAAAGTCAGGCTGATGCTCATTTTGGGAAAATTAAACACTTTATTCACAACCGACATAATGAACTTCTAATCATGCTTTACCCCACACTCACTAAATGTCTAGGACCCTGATCATACTGTAGGCGATGAAAAATTTCAAATCATCCATGCATGATTGATAACTCTTTCCTTTTAATTCAATCATTAAAATCACACCTTTGGATCCTACTTGATCCAGGAACAGAAAATTTGTGTAACTGAAATGACATTTCTTGACAAGAGTCATGTCTCTTTGTTCGAGGCGGTTAAGCAATATCATAGAACAGAGAGGGATCAACCATTCTCATTCTATTTTTCTTATCAAGGTAATGTAGTAAAGAAAATCCTGATCTAATGATCAATTCACACATAAAATGACAAAGAACAACATCCATATAATATAGTAGATATATCATGCAATACACTATAAGAGGATCAAATGCTACAAGGCTTAACTTATGCCACGAACGAAACTGCACTTCATTAGAAATGACAAGGGACTTAGATCCCTCCTCTGAACTAGTTAGACCATAATTCTATAGATTGATTTCACTAATAAGATGAAATTTGACTAGTCCAGTAACATTATTTCCACCAGAAATAATATCAAACAGTTCATGTGCATTTCGAATTATCCGCAGGATTTAAAGAGATTCAAATCCATAATAAGAAATGCTGACATCTCTCTGTGTGTATGCATATGCAATTTCAACATGGATTTGACATATAAACAATGATATGAATAGAAATCATCATGCTATATCATGCATCTATGATAAGTATATATAAATTCATTTATACTAACCGTTTTTCTTTGTCCACCTTTCATTTCATACGACCAGGCCATGAGTACTGCATCAATCTCCTAACTCTTGGTTAAAGATTTTCTTATCTCGAGATACATCGTTGACATTATTGGGAGGATTCGAGACTGTAAGTTCTTCTAGGTTTATTTGCTTCCCAAAATGTTCTCTTGTATTGTGCGCGTTCAGACATATATCCGGCAGTCAATGGGATTCATACTTGTAGTTTGAACAAGTATTTGGGAACTAATTCTACATTTTTCCCAAACTGGTGGAAACCCCAATCAAGGACCCAATCTAGGTGTTTATCTGCCATAAACGTCTCCCGCATATGCAGTGACTTTTTTTTTTTTTTTTTTTTTTTTTTTTTCAAAAACTCAATCCAGTAGACGTTCTTAAACTTATGGTTTCACCCTCCACGGTCGAGTTTAATTGTCGAAAACTGTTGGAAAATCGACACTAAAATAGGGTGAAGAAAAGAATGTTGTCTGGGTTCAAGGCTCTAATAATAGATTCTTTTCGACAATTATTCGACCATTTCCCAATTGAATTGGTGAGTACAAAACGAGTCAATGAATATTATAGTCGAGGATACTTGAAGCCCCACTGCTTGGGTTGTTGGATTCAAAGCAGACGACCTTGATCCAACCGGGAACAGTTTGGTTTTGTTACTGATGATGCTTGTAAGAAAGAAAACAGAGAATTGAGATGTTCTTTATGATGAATGAAAACAAATCATCACTACTTATAGGGAACTCATGCCTATTGGAGATGCCTCTTCACTTCCAAAAGACACATAAGGTGTCTAATGGGAATGGTTGTGTCTTTTGTGAACCATCACACCCGTTAGAGGTGCCTCTTGATCTCCAACTAACATCCATTGTGTCTATTCAACACGGGACACTCCCTAGTCATAGCGGCTAACCAAAAACGAAAACTATTTTATTTTCTATGTTATTGAAAATATCCAACACCATATTGGTTAGATGGGGCTTAATTGGGTAGTTTATAAGTCAATGGGATCCCACAACTTGTAGACCGGTTTTATAGTTGAGTTCTACCCATGAGCTTATGATGAGTCACGGTCAGTACCCTTACATTTCGTATTAGATCCAACCACCATTAATTATCATGCAAGAGAAGATAGAGGTAACATCCATATACTTTTGGCAAACCAACAATTAGATAACAGATGACGAGGAGACTCAATATTAGATTTTTTGGCTTATGAGATAAGTGGACAAGTTTCTTCTGAGACATCTAAGTATTCTTTCAAACACTTTATGGCTGATTTGGGTATGACTCATTCACGGAGAAGAAAAAATCTGCCTCAGTTGCCAAGCAAGCTCTAAAATCAAGCACGGTCAAAGTGTTAGGCAATTTCTTTAGAATGAAAAGAAAGGCAACTGCTTCAGTGCCATATTTCTCTACAGTCATTTGTAAGTTGTGATGAAAATATCTATGGAGCACGAAAATTGTGCTTTCGCTAGAGTGGAAACTTCAAATTCCATCTCCCTCCTTAATAAAGCTTCCCTTTATATAAAAAAAAAATGCTATCAAATAATTTTTTTAAATACACCTTTAAACTCGAATCAGTTTTCTTTAAACAAAATAAAATATATTAGTCGAAAATTCAGTTTTCGCCAACTTTAAATTTGATCAAAATTTACTATGTAACATCATATAGTTAAGCATCATAATGGTTGTTTTTTGTCCCATTCTAGGCTAAGCCACGTTTACTTAGCCGATGCTAACCTTATTCTAACGCATCATATTTTTTCTTTTTGTAAATTGGTGATTCATCAAAAAAACTAACTTGAGGTGTTAATTAGAAACCTGAGGTACAATTAGAGCAGAGCCATTTAATGTGGGAGAGCTAAGCTTATCCCTAGCATTAGATTTACATATTGAATGAAATATTTAAAGCAATCCAAGAACAACTATTCTTCTTCTTGTTGTTCTTTCCAAAAAGAAAAAGAAGCGATTTCCCATTACTTAACCGCGTCATCTACTATGTTCTAGAATAATAACCACCTTTTGTTTTCGTCTTTAAAATCCGGAATCCAGTTTCTTCCCCAATTTCATTTTCATATCATCTTCCACTGAATTCTTACTTCTCTCTTACCGCGTTTGATTAATGGCTGGAAAACTTATGCGTGCTGTTCAGTTTGAAGGTTATGGAGGCGGAGCTGCTGGATTAAAGGTTTGTAGATTTTCAATTTGGTGTCTTCTGGGTTGTTGTCATATTATTGATTTGTTGTTGTTGATTTATAATGTCGATTGAATTAATCTCCTAACCAGTTGAGATGTTGCACTTTATATTTTTGAATTTTAAGTTGAATACTGGAGATTATCTTGGATTTAGAAAATTTTCACATTATTCAGTTGCCAACCAAGTGCTTGTGATTATTACGCAGTTGCTTTTTGATTTTAGTTTCTTTTAGTATGAAAATCTTATGAATGAAGTAGGTTTGGTTGAAACTGTTTAATGAAAATTTTATTAGTGAAATAGTTAGGTATCCTCCTACCACTAATTGTTGGGTATTAAGAGAAATGACGAAATCGGTTTAAGGAGGTTAGAACGCCGCTTCTTTAGATTGTTAAACAGTAAGCCATAATGACTTATATGACTGAAAACCTACCAAAAGCTACCACTGCAACAACTTGGATACTAAAACATAAACACGTGATGCGTCAATCAAATAACTAAGACAACTCTAATTGAAGAATAATAATTCAAACAACTAACTAATTCAAATTGTAACAGGGAGTAGCAAAATACATTTAAGTAAATAGTTGATGTTATATGATGATTAATATTACTTTTTTCAACAGCATGTGGAAGTTCCTGTTCCTTCTCCCAAGAAAGATGAGGTTTTGCTAAAGCTGGAAGCAACAAGTATAAATCCAGTTGATTGGAAGATTCAGAAAGGGGTTCTGCGACCAATTCTGCCACGCAAGTTCCCTTATATACCACGTATTAATGATGAATTCTGTGGTTTTGGATGTTGTTGGTTCAAGGCTTAAGGTACTTTTCTTGTTGTAAGTTGAGAAATATCTAATTATTCATGCATCTGAAAGATCCAAAACAGAAGTGCAAATCAAACTTTATCTGCAAGTCCGAGTGGCGCCTCAGTACAGTGTCAAAGTGGAACGACGAAAATGTTTGTCCAGAATAGAAAAACAGGTTCCCAGTATTTCACAATTAAACATATTTTGTTGCGGATCTGAGAATCTGGCGGATCTTAATAGCAGCTGCATCATACCTAATCCCTATCCCCCTTATCTAACCACCTTAGGTCCTTGGGCAATTTTCTGAGTTCATAAACTGATGAGATGCCTCTTGTTGGAAAACGCCAAAATAGGCCTCTATGAAGATGATTCAGCATTTTAATACAAATCATATATCTTTTGAGCATAACCACGGTTTTAATGAACAATAAATCTGTTTAAGGCTTGGTCTTGTGGTTCGTCTCTACTTTTATCAGGAGGTTTTTGCTTTAGTTTATGAAAGTCACGAAGAGGGCCTCTCCTCCCTCCATAAAATCTAGGCATCACAAATATTTCTCTGACGTTTCTCCTTGGATCAGGTACTGATGTTGCAGGCGAGGTGATAGAGGTTGGTCCAGGTGTCACAAACGTCAAAGCCGGTGACAAAGTGGTAGCTTTGCTTAGCCATAATGTGAGTGGTTATACATAATTTTAACTCGGTCCCCAATCATGGTTTTTATCTTTTGATCAAAGAAATGTATATTAAATTAACCAGCGACATCCATATATTGCCATGAAAACCATTATTATCCATCCAAGAGAATAATTAATTTTCCTATTAAGTAACTTAGGAGCATTGTTGTTGAGAAGCATGCATAGTTCACGAAGAGGGTCTGCACTGAAAGGGTTTAATTTCTCTCTTTAAAATGATGCGTTGTTGAGTAGGGGAAGTAATATTAATATATGAATCCTTATCTTTCAGCTTAACTCACCTTACGTACTAGGTATACATCAGTGCATGCTTGATTTCTCATATCCTTAATTTTAAGTTGTACTCTGGAATATAGAGTAGGGATGTTCAACCTCAGCCTTGGATTAGAATTGCCAACACTCACTCTTTGTTGGTCAGAGATGGGTTTGATATGGGAGAGGTATATGGGTTTTCCAAACAAAGATCTAGTGGCCTCTCTCTGAACCAATTATTTGCGCATGATTATGGTTTTCTTGTATACTTTTGATTCAGCGTTCATTTTATGACCTTTTGAACATTTAATCATAACATGCAATTTAATTCGTCAGAGTGGAGGTGGGTTTGCTGAATATGCGGTGGCGTCGAAAGGCTTGACAGTTGAAAGGCCACCTGAAGTATCTGCTGCTGAAGCTGCAGGCTTACCTGTAGCAGGCCTTACTGCACTTCAAGCCCTCACTGATGCATCAGGAATCAAGCTAGATGGCACAGGGAAACCAACTAATATCCTTGTCACAGCTGCCTCAGGTGGAGTGGGTCAGTACGCTGTTCAGCTTGCAAAGCTCGGAAATGTTCATGTCACGGCAACCTGTGGAGCACGTAATATTGAATTCGTCAAGAGCTTAGGGGCAGATGAAGTTCTTGATTACAAAACCCGGAAGGGGTAGCCCTTACAAGCCCATGAGGGTGCAAATATGACTTTGTCATCCACTGTGCTACAGGCATTCCGTTTTCTACATTCGAGCCCAATTTAAGTGCGAAAGGTAAAGTGATTGATATTACTCCTGGTCCTAGTGCCATGTTAGTGGCAGCATTTAAGAAGTTGACATTTTCGAAAAGGGATTGGTGCCACTGCTTATGATTTCCAAAGAGCGAGAACTCGGCATATCTAGTTAATCTGGTGAAAGAAGGAAAGCTTAAGACGATAGTTGATTGAAGCATCCATTGAGCAGAGCTGAAGATGCATGGGCAAAGAGCATTGAGGGCCATGCTACAGGAATAAAGAGTTGTGGAACCCTAAGCACTTGTTTTGATCTGAATATATATGTAGTGGAGGGGATGTTTACTTCTTATGCACTCTGGATGCATTAAGATGTACAACTGGTACACTTCTGTATTTAGGTTACTTTGAACATGTGGATTTCTTTTGGGTGGCGCTGTATTTAGCCTGTAAAGCATTACTTTTTGTTTGTGTGTGTCTAAGCTGCTTGAGTATTTGAATTGCTCTTTGACAAAAAAAAAAATGATCGAGTCAAAGTAGAGATGATTGCTCCAGCTTGATGACCCGGACTGCTTGTTGTCCAACTAATTGGTGACTATAAGATGATTCTCATAAATTTTTCACAAAAATTTGTCCCTTTTGTCAATGAACATGTCAAGTCTAATGGTGGAGTTTTGAAATCTCTCTCCAATCGAACATTTTCCTTTCCAAATCAAAGTGAGAGAAATCATAAGCAACCCATTCCCGATCTCAGAACTATTATTAGGATTTCAGAATTTTACTTACCCCCGGGAGCCAGCGACGAATCCAGGAATTTTCGTTTGGGGGCTATTTTTTTTTTCGAGAACACATAATATCATTCATGTCGGTGGCGATAAAAATACATACGGTAAAACACATGAAATACACAAACTGAGCAACATATCATTTTTTTCGAGTACGTGCCTTTTGAATCGTATCTATTCGCCTCATAGCGCACTATTTCAGACAACAACAACCATTGGTCTCACAATATATCTTATTGCACAATATAGAAAATATAGAATTGAGGTTTCATTACGTATATGAAATCCGTGGTACAATATGTACTTAATATCATACAGAAAAAAATGTAATGTCTTCATGATTGATCACAAAATGAATACACAAATCTATTCTATTATATAAAGGGAACTACCCTTAGGCACTGTAGATGAACAGTAGGTGAAGCTGCAACTTTCAAACTTCCTATTTTGCCCTTGATTTTATTTTTTCATTTCACCCTTACACGAATAAATGGGGGTATTAGAGTAATTTAAGGAACTGAATTTCCAAACTCGCCAAAAACATAATCATAACAGTAGTTAACAAATTCATAACCATCAAAATCAAAAGCTTAAAGTAAAAAATCAAAATCAATGATGAGATTAGACAAAAAAAAAAAAAAAAAAAAAAAAAAACTGAAACTTTATCTTCTCTGCATCTTACAATTTGTTTCTCTAAACTCAGCAATGAAATCGGTTAACTAATAAGAATGAAATTGAAATTGTACAATGTCTGTTTCCCTAAACTTCATCAATTAAGTTTTTCAATCACCTAAACAGATATTGGAGAGAACAACAACAATCAAGGACAAGGGCTGCTCCAGAAAAAGAAAAAGAAAAAAAGAGGGTAACCACATCCGAAGGAGAAGATTAATAGGTTTTAGCCATATTAAATGGCCAAAATACCTATCCTATCTTCCACCTATTGCCACGCAGGTCATTGTGTGATTCTGTACGTTGAGGTCTGACTTAATTGACATACTCACATTTCGTAGCCATTGATATAAGAGCTGGACTACGCCCAAATGTATAAATTACCTACTTATTTCCTTGAGGTGAGTGAGAGTCCCAGCACGTGCATAGCACGTGCGATCAGCTTGTGCTTAAAAAGAATAAACATCAGAAAAAAAACATAAAAATACTTATAAATATAAATATTCATTTATAAGGTGAGAAAAAAAATATCCCAAAGACCTAATCCAACTATGTATAAAGTTAATTCATGTGTCAAGTCAGAAAAGAACTACCTCTAATCCAACTATGTATAAAGTTAATTCATGTGTCAACTACAAGACTCACAAAACAATTGGATTGACAAAAAAGAAGACGTCGTTCATCTCATTCTAGATCATTTCTCTCAACAATATACATCACAACCTACAGTAATAGATGAAGATCTCTTTACAAATATCAGACCAAGATTAACTCCCAGACAATCGGAACTACTTACAAAGGAAGTAACTATAACAGAAATCAAACAAGCCCTCTTCTCCATAAACTCTGAAAGTGCCCCGGGTCCAGACGGATATACAAGTAAGTTTTTTAAAGTTTTCTGGGAAACAACTCACACCCAACTGATATCAATGGTTAGAATATTTTTTGATAACTTAAATATGCACCCTCTCATGAATCACACAAACATAACACTAATACCAAAAATCGACCATCCTTCAAAACCTTCACAGAGTTCGAGACCCATAGGACTCGTAACGTCACATATAAAATCATATCAAAAATCTTAGTCAACCGAATTAGACCCATTTTACCCTTTATAATAAGCCCTTATCAAAGTGCTTTCGTACCACAAATATCAATACATGACAATATAGAAATAGCTGGAGAACTCTTCCACCATATCAAATCATCAAACCTAACTAAAGATCCAAAAATAGCTCTCAAATTAGACATCCAGAAAGCCTATGATAGCCTAGACTGGGGATTCATCAAAACCTCTTTCACAAAACTTGGCCTTCCACCGGCATTTATAAACTACATTATGTTATGCATCACAACAGTTACATACTCGATAAAAATAAATGGTACACCCCATGGATACATCAGCCCAAATAGAGGTATAAGACAAGGAGACCCACTTTCCTCCTATATCTTCATCATATGTGCTGAAATCCTATCTACAAACCTAGGAAACCTCCAAAACAAAAAATTAGTTCAAGGTCTTAACATATAAAATAAAGCACCACCAATTCTTCACTTAATGTATGCGGATGATTTACTGATCACATACAAAGCTTCAAATCGGAGTAATCAACACCTAAAAAACCTCATCCACTCCTATAGCACTTCTTCCGGACAATTAATTAACACCACCAAATCAGTTATCATCCATCACCCAAACCTAGACCCGATCAAGATACATGACCTTCAACATTTCTTCAACATGCCAACCACACCAAAACCTCCAATCTATCTAGGAGTTCAGTTCAAACATGGAAGGGCATCCAATCAAACCTTCGCACCCCTCTTAAAAAGATTAGCCCGAAAAGCTAAAGGATGGATGACAAAATGCCTAACTCCGTCCGGAAGACTCACGCTAATCAAAACATCCCTAATACCCACAACAAATCACATCATGCAAACACAAAACCTACCTTGCAATATCCACAAACAAATAGATCGTATCACCAGAGATTTTTTCTGGGACACGATTAAACTACCAAAAAACTACACCCTATAGGCTACGACAAAATAACAAAACCAATATCCGAAGGAGGATTGGGAATAAGGAAGAGCAGTGACCATAATAAAGCTTTACTCATGAAGAGAATATGGAATCTTCATGAACAACCTAACTCTATATGCGGAAGTATCTTCAGTGCAAAATATCTTAACCAACAACCAATACTAGAAGGCATTGATTATATACCCTCCTCCGCCAGTCCCCAATGGAGACAACTAGCGGCAATTGTTCCAACCATGCAACATCTAATTTTCCATCGTATTGGAAATGGACTATCAACTCCAATATAATCCAATTGGATACTACACTCATCAAATCTAGACCCAACACAATGCTACCCAATCCGATTAGTAGCAGATATCATCGACCCAATAACAAATACATGGAATCATGAAAAATTAAGCACCCTTCCCAACCCTATAATCCAAAAATCATAAACATACACCTCCCCCACAATGGCCCCCAAGATAAAATTATCTGGCCACACTCAAAATCTGGAACCTACACTACTTCAACGGGATATAAATGTATAACCCAAGGTCAACCAACACTGACCCTTTACCACCTACCAAATTTATATGGACCTTACCATGTCCACCAAAAAATTCGGCTTTTCTTGTGGAAAGCCATCAATGAGGGATTACCAACCTTCTCTCTCCTACACCACATCCACTTGACCAACTCATACATATGCCCAAGATGCAACACAAATCCAGAACTAGCAAGTCACATTCTAATTCATTGTCCAACGACAACTAATTCCTGTACAACCTTATTTAATCAATCTACAAATTCATCAAACTCCAATCCCCTCCAAGCTTTCACCTTAACACAACACACAACCATTTCCCAAATCCTTCAACAACCTGCATCGACATCGGTAATCTCCTCTTGCTGTTTTCTTTTATGGACCTTATGGCTAGCCAGGAATGAGCTAATATACCAACAAAAGCAAACAACTTCGGAAGAAATCCTAGCATGGGCACAAAAACTGCAGCAAGAATACTATCGTGCCATTCACTCCACACCACCAGTTTTTCCAGGAGATACACCAACATTTAATCACCCAATAAGAGATAAGAGATTATCCACAATATCAGTAAGATGGACAATGCCGAACATAAACTGGATCAAAATTAACATAGATGGAGCAGCCATAGGTCATCCAGGATTTGCAGGAGCAGGATTCATCTGCAGGGATTCAAACGCACGTACTCTTTTAGCTCTAGCTCAACCACTGGGAATTACGACTGCCTTAACTGCGGAAACCTGGGCGATGCTATTAGCTACAAGAACAGCAACAGAAAGATTATGGCCAAAAGTTATATTTGAAACCGACTCAGAAAACCTTTTGCGCTTCATCACCTCATCTACCCCTCCACCTTGGCACATAGCAGGAATGATTGAAGAAATAAGAATGAGATTGCAACAAATACCGCAAGCGGCAATCCAACACAACTATAGAGAAGGAAACCAGGCAGCCGACGGATTGGCCAATCACGCAACAGATGGAAGTCAAACAGGAAGCTCATCAACCAAAATTTGGGACCACGCAATCCCATCATTTATTACTCAAATCTTATTTTCAGACTCTGTGGGTACCACATACCCACGACAAATTGTAAACTAATTTCTTTCAATAAATTCATGCTTCAAAAAAAAAAATTGTCTATTGCATTAATCGTAGATTTAATAACATCGTCCGACATATGGAGTACAAATGTATTCATTGTATGCGTTGGATCTTCTTCCTAAATTTAGTTGCTTTTTCATTTTCATCCTCTCACTAAAGGGCTAATCCAAATTTACTACCTGGGCTATTTTATTTTTTATTAACTATTACAAGGGCCCAAAGATGATTTTAGGGATTTTGGGGTGGGCTACAGCCTAGGTAAGCCACCCCTCCCTCCGTCACTGCCGGGAGCAGAGTTTGGTTTCAAAATTTGTTATGTTTAGTCCCACACCGTGTAGATTACTGACTTGCCTTTGGTTTATATGCCACAAGACCAGGGCCACTAGCATCAAGCTAAACGTACAAGATCTGTAGTTTAACCCATAGCCCGTAGTTCGCATCCTTACGGGGATGCCGAGCGACCAACCCACCTGTGACAACGACCTGTTGGTTTTTGTTTTTATTTTCCATGGCCTATTAATGTTAATGTAGCGTTTTCTTTTCTTGCTTTTTGTTTTGTTTTCTTTTTGGGAAAAAGCATGAGAGAAGCTGGTTTGTGATCAGTAAAATAGGTAATCTTTAACATAGCTTGTGTAGATTCTTACAGTTTTGTAATCAAGTTTAATCAAGTTTTTAATTGAACCACAGTTCCCATTCCTTGAACTTCTGTCATCGCTGCGTTTCCCATGAAAACAGGCTCCGCATTCTTTGTCTCTCATAGCCTCATAGGATGTGAACATGTTGTAGTCTGCACATATATGTCGAGTTGCACCCGAGTCATCCCACCAATCATTTAGATTGTTTACCAAATTACTGTCAGAAACAATGGAAACCATTGTTGACACTTTTGGTATATTAAAGTTTAGAACTTCACTGACAAAAGAAACTTTGTTATTTTATGCGTTCATAATCAGAAACTTGGGTCATTTCCAAGGGCTTGCAATCAGTTGTACAATGAACCCTTTTACCCCAACTACAACACACACCATGCCATTGTCATTCGTCATTGTTTCTCAAGAACAAGACACAACAATTCAGTAATATCCAAAATTGGGTAGTACCCAATGTTATTAAATGCTTTAAGATTGTTGGACATAGGATACTGAATATAAATGCAACAATCAATAAATGTAATTTCTACAATGATCCCTGATTTTTACTTAGTCAATTATAAAAACAATTTGTGTTCAGCAACAGTTTCACCAATACTTTGATAATGAAAGTTACAATTGCAAAGATACAACGAAAGAATAAAGAAAATAAAACAACAACAATCAAATGAATCGAAAAACTCACAGTTAATTTTGCACTGAGGCGAGTTAGACTCTTTCCTTAAAGCGTTTACATCCCATACATCGGTGATGTTATGAAAATGGATGAATGCTTACCAAGAGATACAACGAATGCCTTGAAGATAACTGATCTTGAATATCTTCAATCGGTCGAATGCAATCACGTAGCACAAACTCTCAAACACAATCACTAATCTTGTTAAGGTTTTTCTTAATGCTAGAACCCTGGTTTTTGGGTATGCTTTTTCTGTCTCAAACTGAAAGAAGAGATGGGTTTTTATTCTTGTTGAAACAAGGCAACGGTTGGGTGTGTCCAATTGTGAACAGTCATGTTGTTTCAAACCATTGGACACTTATGTTTATAATCCAAAGATTATAATCATTCCAATAAATTGCAACGTTGTTGCCTATGAACTTGAATCATAACCGTTAATTCAGTTTTGTTTCACAAACTGAAACTCTATGTTTGTTTCATGTAACCCAATTCTCATTCATCCCAGGAAATAGACTTAAGTGGCCAATTCAAGTGCTTATTTCCTACAATCCCCCACATGAATGAAATTGTATAACAGAAATGCAGAATGATAATTCTAATCTCTAATGCAGACACTATAGAGTTTGAGCGCGGAACGTCACTGCATCAGGAAATATAGCTTTTGGCTTTGAATCTTCATTAGTGAATACTTACTGGGCTTACTAGTTGCTCAGTGAACGCGGTGTCTTAAACTGGTCAACTTTATAATGTAAACCGATGCATTAAATATCACACAACTTATTTCCTTACGTGATTGATTCTCGGTTGTGTCCTTTTCGTCCCTAGACAATCTTGGTATTCATGAGTGCTCTAGATTATAGTTATCAAAGAAGTGGCCACACTTCACACTCACATAGGTGATCTCATATTTGAAAGTATCATGTCATACTTTTCTTAGTTAGACTAAGCTATAAGAATCATTAAGAGCAAGTCTTATGGTGGAATCCAAGTTATTCCAAGGGTGGAAAAATTGTGGAATGTCAAGTCTAATGGCTTCCAAATAGGGTCATTCCACACTTTTTCCAAGCCACCTTCCAAGATATTGTGGAAGAGAGCTTGGAATCCAAGTAAAAAACGACAATCAAAACAGTGCAAAACGCTAATCAAAACAGCGCTAAATGTCTGAAAACGCTAAAAGGAATAGCGCTAAGCGCCAGAAAGAATCGCATCAAAAGAAAAGTTGCGAGAAGATAGAGTAGATTAATAAACCCTACACACGTGTCAAAATTTAATTGGTCAAATTATGTTTTTTTTTTAGATTTGAAGTGCAAAAATTGAAGCACTATTCTTACTCCTCTTGCCACGTTATAATCAGTGGGCCCCTAAATATTATATGAAAATAAAAAGTATAAAAATGCGAATTTGTTTAGCGTTGAACGCTATTTTCTTTAGCGTTTTGGGATTTCCACGGTTAGACTTGAACTTCCAAAATGTATTCCAAATAGTGAGGTGGTATAGTATTTGGAACATGAAATTCTTCCACCATAAGACTTGCTCTTTAAGAGAAATTCTCAACCTCTCACTTGACTGGGGAACACTGTTTCATCATATAAATGGGAAAGAGAGTAATCTCTCTCAGTTTTTTTCCGTTGAGTATAAATTTACAACTTGGTTGTCCATTTTGAACCTAGATAACAATTAAGGTACTGCAAGTGACGACAATGATTACACGTTACAAAGTTACAGGACAAGTCAGAGTTCCGCCGTAATGGTGCAATGTGAATCCATAATAGAGCAACGCAAGCCATAATAGCGGTATACTGTATAGACTGTCAAGCACTAAGATAGTGGCACCCTGCAGGGACAGTAAAGCCCAAAGGTGGTGCTACATTGTAAATACATTTGGATAAGTAATGAAGCTTATTGGCCGACACAATGAATCTTCATTGAAGGAAAGGCAAGACGAGGCCAAAGTTGACAGATACAACATGCGATATTGGCATCGATGCATATCCGTGGAATTGAGTTGTCCCAAACTCAAGGATGATGCAAGAGTGAAGGATAGGCCAGGAGTTGGTCTATGGCATAGTTCTAAGCTTTGGCCAAGGCTTAGACAATGCATATGCAACAATGGCGGGGCCAAATGCGCCATTGGTATCAATTGCTCAGGCAAAAGGAATGCAAGTGATGCATATGAAGTATGAAGTTGAACTAAGCAAGTCAAGACTCAATTGGCATGGAATTTGGATGTTGGCATCCAAATAAGCGAAGTGCAAGTTGAGTAAAGCGCAACCATTGCTGAACATTGGCAGGGCCAAGTTGCGAGGTGCAATGATTGGCGGATTTGAGTTCAATCTGTCAGTTTCGAGCGTGTGTGCATCACACGCATGCCAAAGTGAAAGAGCAAGTTGGAGACGGTTATAAAGGAGCTTTGTAACCGAGTTTGGCATGTCCTAACCGTTCAAGACAAGTGTGGCGCAATTCTGCAAGCCAACACTAAAGTTGGCAGTTAAAAAGTAAAGCTGGCGATTAGGGGAACTACCCATGGACAGATGGTTGTTCATGGGACGTGCAACTGTGTTACATACGGATTGGCCCTGGTTCTTGGCATTATAAATAGCCAGAGAACCCTTGTAAATGAGTGTTTTTCGTTTTGGGAGAAGAACCACTGATTTTGTAGAGAGAGTTAGGCATTCACCAAGAGGGTGAATGGCCTGTTTTGGTCCATGAGATGGACTGTTTTGTATAATCTTCCTTAATGCAATAAAATGGGTTTATTGTGTTATATCTTTGTGTTTATGATGTTGCTGATCTTGTGAAGTTGTCAATTGGTTTGATGCATGGCAGAACCTCTTATGCTTATGGGGGCATGAAGAGTTAGAGAGAAAGAAGAAAAGACTTCCGTTGTGCAATGCCTTATGAGTGAAGGCAGATGCGTACTTTGATGCAAGTATGCAAGGCTGAATGATTTTGGGTGAAGTTGATTCACTGAACCACAATCATTGCCGGTCATGTCCCATGAAAATTTTAGGCGATTAAATGGGCATGTGACAGCAGGTATCAGAGTTGTGTTAGGGGACACAGTTGCTGATTTTTCTCTCTTTTACTCAAGTTGGTGTCATTTGTTTGTCAAATTCAGTGAAGAATTGTTTGGGTTTAACTAGTATGGAGACTAGAAGAAGTTGGTCTTGTGTGGAAAGATCAATTGGAATGAACTTGAAGCTTGAAGTAGCAGCAGGCCATGAAAGTTTATGACAAAGGTGTCAAAATTCCAGCCCAAAGTGTTAGGCGAACGCACAAGAATCATTGAAAACTGGGTTTTCAAGTGATTGCATGAAAAAACTAAGGAGTATGCTGATGTCACGCCTTCAAATGCTCCAAGCAATTTTTCGCGAAGGTACAACCCGGCAATACAATGGTTCAGTGATCTCTTATCACCCACTTGTATTTCAGCCTTATAAGATTGCACCAATGCAATCAGCCAGCTCTACCAAGAGTATGCAACGGAAGTCTTACTCAGATATTCTCTACCAAACAATGTAGCCCATACTACAAAGAGGTTCTTGCCATGTTTATGCTTCACAGAATTTGGGGGAGTATAATCAAATTAACAGTAAACCAATGCCAAACGCATAAGCCAACAAACTCACTTTTATTAGCTTAAGGGGAAGATACAAAATCGTCCAACCAATGGACTTTACAAGATTATTCTCTAAGCCTACAGTAAACTCACTCTCATCGCAAAATGGTTCATCAACACTCGAACTATTGAACAACTCATTTACAAGGGTTCTCTGGCTATTTATAATGCCAAGAACGTATTAATCCGTATGCAACTCGTTGCACGCCCCATGAACAGCCATCTGTCCATGGGCAGTTCCTAACCGCCATTCCACTTTTTAATGCTAGCTTTGGTGCTGGCTTGCACAATGGCGCCACACCTGTCTTCAACGGTTAGGATATGCCAAACTCGGTTATAAAGCACTTTATAACCGTCTCTAACTTGCTCTTCTATTTTGGCATGCGTGTGATGCACACACTCTTCGTATCTGGCACTTGCACTCAAGTCCCGCAACATCGTAACATGCAATTCAGCTTTCACCTCTGCCAAATATTGCTATTATGGCTTGCGTTGTGCTATTATAGCTTGCATTGCACTATTATAGCTTGCGTTGCACTATTATAGCTTGCATTGCACTATTATAGCTTGCATTGCACTTAGCTCATTTGGATGCCAACATCCAAATATTATGCCAACTGAGTCTTGACTTGCTTAGTTCAATCTTCATGCTTCATATGCATCACTTGCATCTCCTTTGGCGAGCAACTATCACCAATGGCGTGTTTGGCCTCACCATTGATGCATCTGCACAGTCCAATCCTTGGCCAAAGCTTAGGACCATGCCAAAGTCATTCCATGACTTTGCATCTCATCCTTTATTCCTTCCTTGAGCTGGGCTAACTCTGAATAAGGATATGCAACACTATCGCATAATGTCGCCAATGCCAAGTAACCTTTCTTGTCTCAGCCATGTTGGCGCTACATCGTCGGATTGTGCATCTCCACCTGCCAGGTTACATATTCCGTAATGCGCAATGATTATGCATCACTATGCGGACCGGTCATAGACCTCCCCCACCCAATCTATTCAACGTCCTCGTTGAACGCAACATCAGTTCAGTTTCTGTTAAACTTTCCTTGGCCTTATACACATCTGAGCCATTCTCAGAATCAACAACTATGTTTGGCTTTTAACCTTGCCAAATCTTTTCTGCCTAGTACTTTACGCCACCACTTAGGTTGTTTGCCTTGCCATTGAGCCTGTGGATTCCAGCTTCATTGTTGCATCATCGACTATGCTTCAATCTCTACTTCATTCACATCTCAACACCCAAATGCCACTTGCAATTTGTTGTTATGCCCCTTGCAACATCACAAATTTTTCCTTCAAGCCATTCCGTGCCTAAGTGTACACTTCAAACAGCTAACATATCACCCTGATATGCATGACTTAGCTTACTTTCCTTCAATTCCGACTGACATTGCACCTTTGCAATTCTAATGTGTCTTACTGTAGACTAAGTGTTCTTCAATCTTTTTGCAACACTCTTGTGCAAACTTGATGAATAGCATGACATTAGCCATGACTTAGGAAACCCGTGACATCACAACGTCTCTTTAGAGACCAGGTTCCTCTTCACGCGCCCTTGAAACTAACAAGGGCTCACTTGTTCTTTCAAACTCCTACGCTTTAATGTAGCTAAAAACAGCATCATGTTCTTCCTAACTATGAGTTACTCTTAACTCATATGCTTGATGGACTTACATCTTCATTCTTGTTGCGTTACTCCATGCTATCGCTGCCAAATACTGTCGCACTTCTACGTAACTCTCCCAACAACAAACTTGCCTATGCCACCAACTTTACTTCTTGCTTGGTTTTGCTTTCAGCGTTTCTTACTGCATACTTTGGCTAAGTATACTTGTAGTGCTTCCCCAATGAACTTAGCTTTACATTAAGCAAAAAGAGACAATGTTTTTGCTTAAACACCTACTTCATTCATTACACTAGCCTTACATAAGAAAAATAGGGACCATTCCCATTACACCACTGGCCAACACTCGACCTTACTGAAAGCAAAACATTACCAAAGCAAATACATCAACTAAAGTGTGCTATCTTCAAAGAACGTAAGATTAGCAACACTCAACTTAACTTGAAAAAAGAAACATCAAACAGATAATATGCCAAAGTCTCCATACTTCATCAACCTTGCAGGTGTTCGTGCACTTGCAAACAAGAACAATGCAATGCCCCGCTTCATACATGCGCTAATCACGGCGAATAAGGGACACTAAGATCCATAGGACATCCAAATTCCATGTAATCTCAGCTAAGCTTTCTTCGAACGAGCAGACATGGGCAAACTCACTTGCCTTTCCCATGTCACACTTCATATCAACCGGACTAAATTTCCTTACACCTTTCACGAAACAAGGTGCACTTGGACTTTGTATGAAAATCCGCCAAGGTGAGGCATCACTCATTTGCCTCTGCTTCTTTGAAAAAATTGTTACCAAGGATCATGTCAAAGTCATTGAGATGCATCACCATTACACTGATTTGGCCACGCCAATCTCCAACTTCAACATTTGCCACTGCCATCCCCTTGATTGGTTTAGCTATATCATTCAGTATCTTCATGCAGTGACCAGCCTGATATACTTCCAAACCCAAGTACTCTGCCAATGACAAGCTCATAACAGTATGCGACGCACCTGTATCTGCCATGCCCCAGAGACGATGATTATGTATGCCAACTTTCACATAAACTAGGCCAGCGCCACTCAGCCCATGATATACTGCTGCCGTTTGTGCTACTATGTTGCATAGTTGAATATGATTCACATGCTCCACTTGATCGCCTTCTTCTTTGTCACCACTATACTCAGTGACGATTTTCGGACAATTTTCTTTGTTTGGACAATCACGTGCAAGGTGAGGACCCTTGCATAAGAAACATCCACCATCCTTGTTCTTCGCAACCAAACTATCATCCCTTTGATAGCTTTTCTCCTTGGCGTCAGAACTTTTCTTATCCTTGTCCTTACACTTCTGGTTTTTCTTGTCCTTGCCCTTCTTATTAGCATCATTTGAGGTATTGATCGACCTAAAATCGTAAAGGCTGTCCACGATTGCAATGGCCGAAGGTAAGTCTTTGGCACCTTGCCTTCGCACTTCGGCCTGATCCCATGCTTGAAAACCAGATGTAAAATTGAACAACTTGTCTTCCTCAGACATGTTGCGAATATCTAACATCAGAGATGAAACTCTTTCACGTATTCCCGTAGTGTACCGGTATGCCTCAGCTTACGCAAGTTTTCTCTGGCTAACCAAGCCGCATTGCTTGGCAAGAATTGACTCTTCAATTCATCTTTCATGACATCCCATGTCACGATACTTGGACGACCAACAGTAAGGTCATCATCAGTTCTAGTTCTCCACCATAACTTTGCATCACCCTCCAGGTACATGCTAACGAGAGTAACCTTTTGTTCTTCCGGGGTTCTGGCGGCCTTGAAGTATTGGTCCATATCCCACATGAAATTCTCCACTGCCTTCGCATCTCTTGCGCCAGAAAACGACTTAGGTTCTGGGACTTTAATCTTCTTAAAGTCACTGCCACTATCACCTGCAGTAGCTTGATCTGCACCAATTACACCCACCATACGCCTCAAGACACTAATCTCATCAGTTAGTTCTTTCAAGGCACCTGTGAACATGGTCTTAACAGCATCGATTTGGCCTTCCAAATCACCATGCTTCTTAGTTGCTTCTTGGTTTGACTCCAGCATCTCAGCAACATACTCATCAAGAGCCTGAATGCGAGCTATAACTGTTGCTTTATAATTGGCATCATTAGGATGGCGCACCTCTCCACCAATCCTATCTTCCAAGTTAGCAATCCTATCAGTCAAGATATCTGCCGAACTCTTCTTACCAGCCATTATCTCTAGCAATTCAACAACTAAACTCGAGCAAAACAGAGAAAATCTTCCAACAAAAGCTAAAACAGAGCAATCTGTGCTATGATACCCGTATTGTCACGCCTTCAAATGCTCCAAGCAATTTTTCGCGAAGGTATAACCCGGCAATACAATGGTTCAGTGATCTCTTATCATCCACTTGTATTTCAACCTTATAAGATTGCACCAATACAATCAGCAAAGTCTACCAAGAGTATGCAACGGAAGTCTTACTCAAATCTTCTCTACCAAACAATGTAGCCCATACTACAAAGAGGTTCTTGCCATGTTTATGCTTCACAGAATTTGGGGGAGTATAATCAAATTAACAGTAAACCAATGCCAAATGCATAAGCCAACAAACTCACTTTTTTATTAGCTTAAGGGGAAGATACAAAATCTTCCAACCAATGGACTTTACAAGCTTATTCTCTAAGCCTACAACAAACTCACTCTCAACTGCAAAATGGTTCCTCAACACTCGAACTATTGAACAACTTGTTTACAAGGGTTCTCTGGCTATTTATAATGCCAAGAACTAGGGCCAATCCGTATGCAACTCTGTTGCACGCCCCATGAACAGCCATCTGTCCATGGGCAGTTCCCTAACCGCCAGTTCCACTTTTTAACTGCTAGCTTTGGTGATGGCTTGCACAATGGCGCCACACCTGTCTTCAACGGTTAGGATATGCCAAACTCGGTTATAAAGCACTTTATAACCATCTCTAACTTGCTCTTCTACTTTGGCATGCGTGTGATGCACACACTCTTCGCATCTGGCACTTGCACTCAAGTCCCGCAACATCGTAACATGCAACTCGGCTTGCACTACGCCAAATGTATAATGGCTTGCGTTGTGGTATTATAGCTTGCATTGCACTATTATAGCTTGCATTGCACTATTATAGCTTGCGTTGCACTATTATAGCTTGCATTGCACTTAACTCATTTGGATGCCAACATCCAAATATTATGCCAACTGAGTCTTGACTTGCTTAGTTCAATCTTCATGCTTCATATGCATCACTTGCATCTCCTTTGGCGAGCAACTATCACCAATGGCGTGTTTGGCCTCACCATTGATGCATCTGCACAGTCCAAGCCTTGGTCAAAGCTTAGGACCATGCCAAAGTCATTCCATGACTTTGCATCTCATCCTTTATTCCTTCCTTGAGCTGGGCTAACTCTGAATAAGGATATGCAACACTATCGCATAATGTTGCCAATGCCAAGTAACCTTCACTACACCAAATCAGGAATTTTATCACGGTGTGAACACTCACAATTTCCTTTTCAGTCACAGATACACCTGTGATAAGACTTGCAACAGTTATAATTGTTAATAAATTCTGTAATTGTGATAGTGATTAGGAATAGTATGAAAGATTATTAAGTAACAATAATATTTGTTGGCAATTATCTGAACACCAACACTTATTATCTAAATTGCTATTTCCACCCAATATATATTCTACCCAAAAACAAACCCAAAATTTGTAACGCTTTTTGTCACTGTAATGGCAACAATTGTACAAAACAACATTTGCATTAGATTATAAAAATCGAAATATTTGTTTTTTGTTATAAACGTGTAATTATGTTAAGAATATCTAGGGCAAATCACGTTTGTCTTGGGATGCCCTTGTGTCTAGCCCTATAAATAGAGGCTCTAATGTATGTCTATTATACACATGAATAAGAAATCTCTCTTCTTTTCTCCCTTTACTTTGTGTCTTCTTCTCCTCTTATTCTATATTACAAGACGTTATCATGCACGTTGCTCTACTATCTGATCCACGAAAACAGGGAAGATACACGACATCCATATGTGTTGGTTTGATTTTTTTTTCTTCTTTAATTTATTAAAAGATTTCTGATATGGTTTTATCGGCTTTAATATAGGTAATGCTAAGTAATCTATTCGTAGTCTACCAACAAGAGTTTATATCTCGGCAAAATCGTACCACAGTAACCTAACTGGTCTATGGGAGGTGGAATGATAATACTTTTGTCTTATTCTTTTGCTAGTAATAATTTTTCTTTTATATTCTTCAGTGACGTATTTATGTGATTATAAGTCTACACAATTGACAGTGCTTTGTGAATAGATCTTACTTACCTCCACAACACCATTAACGAGTGCATAACAGACATGATCTATATTATTGGATTTGGGTGATCAATTCTGCAAAATAAAATTGATTTTCCTTTCTTCTCTAATTTTTTTATTATAGAGAAAGAAAAAAGAAATCAATCGAAAGATGGTTTACAGTTTTATTCCTTTAATGAAAGCTGTAATCACCAAAAAGTTGGTGCCATCGAGATTTGATTTACCCTTGTGGAAACTAAATCACGTGCATGGTTCATAAACCTCCTCCAATTCGGTTGGTATCTTCGTCCGTTGAAGATCATGTGATTTTTATTTTCAGTTTTTATTTTTACATGAAACCATTCATCAACCTCAAAGAGTGGATGTTCTTTCTCTTCAAAATTCAATAACGAAAATGATTTCTTTATATTTTTAAGAAGAAACATATAAGCCTAACTAGAATTGGTTTTTCCCTATCGATCCTAAAGGGATAAAATATCGTTGTTATGGTTTAAACTAATTGTAAATACCGGTGAATGAAAATTGTTATGCTCTCGAGGGATATTGAGCAATTTCAATTTTTTCTCGGTAATAATCTCCAAAGATCGAATTTGTTCCACTTGCAGTTGGAATATTCTAAGGACACTAAGGGTCAATGGGTGCGCACCCGACTTCTTAGCCTATATCATTAGTCCTTGTAGTGACTAAACTAGTCTTTAAATAATTTCTTTTGATATAGAAAGTGTCAATAATGTCATTCTAAGGTGAATGATTTTCTCGGTGGCCCTATAAGTCACGATTTTATTTTTTGGAGATTTATTTACATTTTGGTTGTAACCAATAAAATCCACAGATGATGGTAAAATTTGTATGTCAAGTAGACTACAAATTTTTTGTTGAGTGACATAATTTTCTGTGGCTCTAGAGGCCAATATATGTCTTCTAACATGGTGTTATAAAACCCCAGATATTATTATTAGTATATGTCCTCGAATTAATCGGATAATATTGTACGAATTTTTTCTTCGTATATGAGATAAAAAAGTTTTGCCATAATCATGGGGAGACTACACACCACGAGATGTGGGTGTTAATTAACTCAAAAGTTACATCATTTTCTTTCCTGTTATGATTAAATCAAAAAGGCTGCCATTGAATGAAATTATCTCATTTAGCTTTTCCATAAGCTAATGTCAGTTTGAAAAGGCATACCCAATCACTTCTAGCAAGAATGTAGCGTTTTTGCTACATGCTACGAATAGTGCTCCAATAGAGTCTATCATAATAATAATATGATTCACATTCTCAAAATTAGTATCTCCTCATTTGAAGAGGTGGAGATTATTATGCCCGACTAGTAAATTTTGATTTTTTTCAAAGTATGCATACACCGAAATTATGTGAGATCGTGATAAGCTAATATGATTGTCGAATATTCATTATGGTAGCTGCGAAATAAAAGATGGTGGTTGTTAAACACTCTGGGGAGAAATATCGACATATGTGATTGGTTGGCATACAATCCAAGTTAGGTTGGATTAATTTCGATTGATGCAATTTTGGATCAAACGTAACACCTTAAACATGCCAATTTATTAATTACGGGTTGGTGTAGTCATATTGCGTCTTCATATGAGAAATATTTTCGTTGTAAAAACGATTTGAGGTTTTATTTTTCTCAAACCTAGATTGGTTTAATAAATTGTTCTCTTTATATGATTCATTTGGCGTGGTAGTCTTTGAATGACAAGTATGTATCCATAGAACATATTCGTATTTGTAATCCTTGTAGGATTCAAGTTATATTACGCGACCACGACTCGATTATGTCAGGAGTTGAACAATCCTTTGTGTTTTTTTAGAAATTCGATACAAAAGCAAGAATTCGGATTAATTAGTTGATGCTATCAACTTTATGGGTCCCTTGAGGAGTCCTTAAAAATACAAAAATCCACACTTTAGCAGCATAATTTCTATTTTCTTTTCTTTCTTAAATCTACAGTTGGAATTATGCTAGCTTAAACTCGTCTTTGAAATAGACTAGAGTTATTATTTTGATGCTTTTCTTTGTAAAACTCTTATAGTTGGGTTAGCATCCATATTTACGTCAAAAGTTGTACTCTTTTCCCTTTATTTCAGTTTTATCCCATGTGGTTTTCCCCGACAAGGTTTTAACGAGGCAACATCTCGTTGACGTTTGATTTTCTTTCAAAAATGTTGATATTTGTGCTCTTTTTCCTTCGTCCAAATTTTTTCCCACTGGGTTTTATTGGCAAGGTTTTAGTGAGGCATTTTATTCAACATGGTGGTCATCCAAGGGGGAGTTGTATAATTTTGGTTATTTGGTGGATTCCCACCATTAAATAGGTCATTCTATTTTGTTAAACCACATCAACATAAGAACCCTTAGGAATTTGGATATCATTCGATCCATATATGGTATGATCCACAAACTTTACTCACCTATGGTACTATAACTCAGATATTGGCACTTTGTTGAAGAAACTACATAACTACTTTTGCAAATCATCTCCGGCTAGAATCCAAGAAGCAAGTCCTCAATATACTTAAAGAAGCGTGAAGATTCGAGAACACTACCATTAAGACTAACACAAAAGAAGACTTCATCAACTTGGAAATTTCTCACGAGAGTATTGCTATATCCAAAGCATTCAAGAAATTTGTTTACCGAAATTGGCTCGACTCAAAGATTTGCAAGCCAAGATTTAACTAAAGTACTTATCATGGGGAGTATTAAATTAGAAGGTATTTTACTGGACTATATCACGTTGTACTCTTTTTCCTTCATCAAGGTTTTTCCCATTGGGTTTTCCTTGTCAAGGTTTTAATGAGGCAACATTTGCGTGTCCAAATCTTTTATAAGTTTTCTTAATTGTACTCTTTTCCCTCCGATCGAGTTTTGTCCTTTTGGAATTTCCGACAAGGTTTTAACGAGGTAATTATCTTAGACACAATGTCATCAGGGGGAGTGTTATAAACGTGTAATTATGTTAAGAATATCTAGGGCAAATCCCGTTTATTACTGGGATGCCCTTGTGTCTAGCCCTATAAATAGAGGCTCTAATGTATGTCTATTATACACATGAATAAGAAGTCTCTCTCTCTTCTTCCCTCTATTTTGTGTCTCCTTCTCTATTTTCTCCTTTTACAAGATTTTTCATTTTCTTTTTTTTATGAAAAAATATTTTCTTCCAGAAATTAGCACTTGTATTAGACTTTGACTAAATCTCGCAGAGCTTGACCAAAACATAAGACTTAGGCTTGGTTTGGTAATGCTTTTATTTTTCAAAAGCACTTTAAAAGCTATTTATGTCAATAATTTT
>JAJJWW010019511.1:0-137395 GCA_023531295.1 Papaver armeniacum
TTTTTCATAAATTTTCAACTTTTGTGTAAAATAGTGAATAAAAAACTCCCAACTTGTGGTGGATTTTCGTTTAAGGTTATATTTGTAAAAAACCAGAGAAAATCATGCGCTGACATCTTGTAAAAGATAAAGCCATTTATAAGTGTTGGATACTCCCTCACTTAATTCACCAAGAATGGAGCATGTAGCAACAATCCCATTCTGTGAATACATGAAATTCCTCCAAGGTTGGAGCATGTAGCAACAATCCCTTCTGTGAATTTCATATCAGCCTTGTATTTCCAGTACTCATTATCGGTGTGGCATGACGGTCGAGTGTTACTCTTACAGAGTAACACGAACCTCAAGCACTATAATGAATCATTATCGATGTGACATGACGACGAGTGTTACTCTTACGAGTAAACACGAACCTCCAAGCACTATAATGAAACCATGTACGAAATACCCGTGACAGCCGATTCTCGGTGTGTTATACTAACCCGAGCCCTCTCGGTGTGTTATACTAGCCCGATTGAGCCCCTCTCGGTGTGTTATACTAGCCGATTGAGCATCGAAGCATGACCATATCGGTCCGGATATGATCGATCGCATGATCATCCAACTCCACAAGCATGATTGGATGACCCCAGATCAATTTCATCACCCCCTAGCAGGTATGGAATGCACACAGCCGACCCCGCATGGTCGACCATTGGCCTTCGCTTGCCAAGAAACCGTCCATACCAAGCATTATGGACGGAAAACCCTAATTAGGGTTTGCGGCATATTACATGTGCCGCAAAACGGGTCTCAACCATCTATCTTCGCGGTATAGATGGAGGTGTAGATGTAGACTCAAAGGGCCCGGAGCATGTCGACACAATCACCATGTGACCGCTACACACTTGACCAATCGGTCAAAACCAAACATGATTGGTTACAACAAATTCGTCCGCCTTTGAAAGAGCATGGTCGCACGGCTTTGAAAGCCAAAATTAGGGTTTAAGCCATTACGCGCGTCCATCTTCTCCGGACGAATGGAGGGTCTGAGATCAGATCGAGCAGGTCCGGTCATACCAGCATGACCACCGTGGGCCCATCTACCTCCTCATGCGGTCGGCCAAGGCATATCATGCCCGGCTAATCCAAAACGCCCGCTCAAACATGCGTGGTTACACTTCCCAAATTGCAAAGCGATCTCGACCGCTCAACTTCATAGGATGATTTGAATGGCTTAGATCACGTTTTTATGGGATAGTCGGGTATAGGTGTGAACACTAGCCTACCACCTTCACGTCAAACTAACCGGCCAAGACCAACCAAGTCAGGTCATCTTGGAAAACACTTGTAGGAAAAGGGTGTGGTGCGCGACTCTTTGCGGCATCAAACTCCTATCGCAAATCGATCTCAACCACTCAACTTTACCTGTCAAATTGAGTGGCTTAGATCGCGTCTTCTTGGGAAAGTGAAGTATGGACGTGCACACCGGCATGTTGTCTACACACATGCCCGGTCGGTCCTCTTCAAAACCCTCCCCATGCTTGGTTTTGACCAAGCTGAAGAGTGATGCTTGCGCACCTCTTTAAAAAAACCTAATTTCATCAACGGTCGCAGATGAATGTCTCAAACATCATCTCATCCGTCCGACTTCACCACTTGGTTATACAACCACGGTCAGGAGTTATTTGGTTAGTGAGGAGTCATTACCCATCACTTTATCACACCGTAATGCGATACACATAAAATACACACGATACTTCACAAGTATCGACTTTACGAATAACGCGGTTATTGATTGAGCATTACATGCTATCTTTCGTGGATCCACGATCCGCACATTCCGACATCAATCATGTCACAAAGCCGGGGATACATACCGGGGTATTGGTCCGGCGGTTTACGGTGTGCGGCGTGCAACGCGCCATCACAAGAACGTGTTAGGAAGTCATGGACGGTTAGAGATGAACAGGAGAAGTGGGCAAGGCGGGTCGACGCACAACTCCACTACTCCATCACTCCACTTCCTCCACTTCCCACGAGAGACGTGAATGAGGCTCAATGACTTGTATAAATAGGTTCTCCGCCCTATTTCAAACAACAACACAAGTTCAGACGAGACAGAAAAAACCAAGTGTTAATACAAATCGTATTCAAACACCCAGAGCCTGCTTGCATCAACCGCAATCTGCTCATCTTTTGTTACAAGTCATAAGCAAGCCAACACCTTCACAATCTCAACACCTTCTTCGCTTCCCTCCCTAAGATCAACCCCATCTCCTTCACTTTGTGACCGAAACAAGTCTGGAACGGCCATTTCTTGGTTTAGGTAGGACTTGCACTGCATTGATCTCTCGAATCTACAAGCACTCACCGCGCAGTGCATTTGTTTAAAGGTTTAAATTCATTCCTCATCCACACCCCAAATTACCAAATTCTGCAGGAGTAGTTTTCACCCATCAACAATTGGCGACCACAGTGGGAGATTGATCTCTCGGTTACAAAAATCGAATTCTCAATTCTTCGGTTTTCGGCTCACGATGCATCCTCATCGAAACCACGGGCGGTTCGAGATACCATGGGAGTGTAGCTAGAATCTTTGGAGGATGTCTTGGCAAATCAAGCCGGTATCACCAGAAGGTAGAGCGAAACATTCCGCCTTTTGAATGATATAACATCACAATTACAAGAAGGGTCGGCGTGCATCTACTCAGGCAGTGCAAGAAACACTGAATCCTTAGCCAGGAGTCACACCTTTACCGGTGGAGAGGAAAAAAGAGCCCGCCGGGGAGACTCGGGAAAGATGAACAACATGGTCAGGTCAACAATGAAGAACCGAGGCAACTCCCAGAGGAGAGGACTTGTGGGAGTACTACAACGTCTACCGGATAAAGAAATGGAGCCGCGAGCTTACGGATCCCGGGCTGGAAGATTTACATCTCAAGACCCCTGTCGAAGCCGTGAAGAAACGCTGAGGAAGGAGAGATCAATCAAGTAACACGTGAGTACGAGAGGATGGGAACGTTCAATTCGATCACTCAAAGCATTGATATTACAACACCTCCCATCACCAGAGCCGGAAGCAGCTGCAAGTCCCGGCATCTCATCAAGTGTAACACCTCCGGTAGTCACCGAGCAACAACTTCCACTCCTTCATCGGGACGAGGAACCGGAGGGCGAGAGGAGGACCATCTCCCATTATTGCAGACTTGATGGAAAAGCGGGAAGTTCTTGTCAAGACTCAAACGGATATGGCCGCAACTCGGAAAAGAGGTACTCACTTTTCTTAAGACATTAATCGATCGATTTCCACATGACCCGCAACATACCCTGGAGCCAACAAGGAATGAATTCAACGCACCGTAGAAGGTACTTCAATGGCACGGACCTACATGGACCTGATCAAAGAAGCGACATCAGATATGAGCGGTCCTGTCGTGGAGGCTCCTACACTGGGGACTGATCCTCACAACGATCTTCCTCAAGTCAATAGTTTCACTATGAACCAGAGGCGGTGGATCGGGAGGCGGTTTCTCTAGTGGAAAGTTTATGCAAACTTTCACATCTCTCGAAGAATCGGCGCGGAGACGTTTTGCTTGCTATCAACCGAGAGGAAGGTCACGACCGTGACCTACATGTCACCGCACGCATCAAGGATTGAGTTCAAGACGACCACCCTTATCTACACAGGATCGTCTTCATTACTCTCAAGATTCTCGAGGACATCCAAGGCTCTCCTGTGCAAGGTCGTACGGAAGCCTACCACAATGACGGACTTGAGGGAAACCAAACCAAGCACATACGGGAGAAGCTCCGTGGAAAGAATCGACAAGTTCGTTGCATCCCACTCCCCATGTGGGCGTCAATTCGGGGAAGAAGACCGAATTGCATCATTGAGGGCTAGTACCCACGATGCATCTTTGCCGACGAAGCATTCTTCTCCCACCGTGAAGCCACAACCCACGTTCACACGAGGAGGGAAACGAACTTTTATGGCGGGTCGTGACCAGAAAGGAAAACGGTATACAAGCACCGCCATTATCAGCGAGGAGATTGTACCCAGTCTCTCCACCTAATGGAATGCTACAACAAGAACAAACCACAAGAGCAAGTGCTAGATGCTCCACAACAGTGCAAGATGGCACCAACTCTGGCGATGAAATTGAAATCGTTGAGGAATCTCCTAGGCCTATCTCCATCGGCTCAACCTTGTGTACGGATAAACGCGCGAAGCTCCGTGGAACTTCTCAAAGAGTATCGGGACATGTTCGCTTGGAGATATGAAGAAATGGGATTTAGATGAAAATTGGTCATCCATCATCTACATGTCATACACGGATCCAAGTCGGTTAAACGATTCTTTGTTCGAGACACGAGGAAAATGGATAGATCAGTCTTTGCATAGACTTCAGAAACTTGAACATGTGCTGCTCCAAAAAACAATCCTCCTCTACCTGACATCGACATGTTAGTAGACGCAAACAGCGGACACAGCATGTTCTCCTCCATGGATGGATGCAGCGGCTACAACCAGATAAGAATGTACGAGCATGATGCAAGTAAGATATCTTTTCGAACTCCTCTCGGAAATTTTTATTATACCATACTACCATTTGGTTTAAGGAATACCGGTGCAACATATCAACGCTCTATGACGGTAATCTTCCACTGGAGCCGATACCTCAAGGGAGCAGCCTCAAGAAGATAACGATGTCCAACCGTCATATCAAGCAAGATCCGGGCGAGTTACTCTATCGCATGTGGTTGAACAAGATCCGGGGCATATATCTCACCAACAAAGCGATACAACCTTCAGCCTTCACCTTAGCGTTCCTTGAAGCGGCAAGAGGAAAACCACCAAGATACAACATCATGCGCGTCCATCAAATCCAACTCGAGTACCACATGCATGACTCCCACAATGATGAAACAACGTCCAAGATATTCCATACCGGCTCGACAACAACCACTACGAACAAACCATGTAAACCACGCTTGGGGATCGAGGCTCGGCATGGAGTTCCTTCACCGTCGGTCAAGGACTTCTTCAACACGAGAAAGATGGTGGGTCAAGAATCATGGAATTCGCAAGAGTAAATCGAATCAAGAGGAAGCCACTTCAACGCTCCCTCCAGAAGTCGCTTCAATGGTCTATTCAAGAGATGCCTCAATGCTCTCTCTCCAGGGACCCCTTTTCGCTTCATAATCCTACTTCAACACTCTCCGGGATCCACCTCAACGCTCGCACGAAGCCACTTTAACATCCTCTCAAGTCGTTTCAACACTCAAGCTACATCAACAATCTGCGCTCCGGTCAAGTTATCTTTGATGTACTCATTGCTTCAACATACGTCTCATCCATCCTTCATGAGGACCCAGGAGCATGAAAACCCCGAAGTCGATAGGAGGAGGGCTATCTCAGTGGAACGAATATTTTCATATAGTTGGAAGGGCGCGGTGAACAACTCACCATCAATGTTCGGCATATCCTTGAAAGCGCCAACACTTCCTGACTTGGTACCAGCATTATCTCCGGAAGACATCTCAACAGGGATTCTTTTCTTCCACAATGAAATAAAAGACAGGAGTTAGAACTTGTATGAAAATACAAGAGAGATGTAGTCACACACGGCAAGACACAACTCACATCGGAGCACATAATGGTATTGGTCCAAACACCATTCAAGTCCGGTACAAATTTTAGTCCGGTACAAATTTTAGTCCGGTACAAATTTTAGTCCGGTACAAATTTTAGTCTGGTACAAATTTCAAGTCTGGTGTTGATTTCAAGACCGTACAAGTTTCAAGACCGGTACAAGTTTCAAGTCGGTATTGATTTCAAGTTCTCCGGTATAAATTTCAAGTCCGGTATTGATTTAAAGTCCGGTACAAGCTTCAAGTTGGTATAAATTTCGATCAAGCGTATGTGGGTGAGACTCACGTTCAATCAAGCGAAGCACACAACAAGCCCACATTCGATCAGCGAGCACAAGAGCCCCACGAACGAAGCAGGTGCAGTGATCGTCGATTAGGCACAACCCCACGATCGAGTGAAAGCGGGCGCAACAGCCCCTCGACCGAGGCAGGCATAGCAAGGTCGATCGGGCCAGAAAGACCGACATCATACTAGGGAAACGCTCTCCTATATGCCTTTTGAACGTGACATACTCCAAGGACAGGATGACCCGTCCCTCCCGGTAACATCTAACTTTGCCTCGTAAGTTTTATCTTAATCTTTGTCACCATCTCATGCCTACCACACAATAGTGTAACCATTATGTGCTAGGCAGGGGACTTAATGTTGATGGTGGATTTTCGTTTAAGGTTATATTTGTAAAAAACCAGAGAAAATCATGCGCTGACATCTTGTAAAAGATAAAGCCATTTATAAGTGTTGGATACTCCCTCACTTAATTCACCAAGAATGGAGCATGTAGCAACAATCCCATTCTGTGATACATGAAATTCCTCCAGGTTGGAGCATGTAGAAACAATCCGTTCTCGTGAATTTCATATCGGCCTTGTATTTCCAAAGTACTCATTATCAGTGTGGCATGACGACTGAGTGTTACTCTTGCAGAGTAACACGAACCTCCAAGCACTATAATGAATCATTATCAGGTTCGTGTTACTCTGCAAGAGTAACACGAACCTCCAAGCACTATAATGAAACCATGTACGAAATACCCGCTGGCCGATTCTCGGTGTGTTATACTAGCAGAGCCCTCTCGGTGTGTTATACTAGCCCGATTGAGGCCTCTCGGTGTGTTATACTAGCTCGATTGAGCATCCGGCACCGACCATATCGATCCGGATATGATTCGATCATTGATCATCCAACTCCACAAGCATGATTGATGACCCCGGATCAATTCCATCACCTCCAAGCGGTATGGAATGCACACGGCCGACCCCGCATGGTCGACCATTGGCCTTCGCTTGCCAAGAAACCGTCCATACCAAGCATTATGGACGGAAAACCTAAATTAGGGTTTGCGGCATATTACATGTGCCGAAAACGGTCTCAACCATCCATCTTCGCAGGTATAGATGGAGGGTGTAGATGTAGACTCAAAGGGCCCGGAGCATGTCGACACAATCACCATGTGACCGCCTACACACTTCACCAATCGGTCAAAACCAAACATGATTGGTTACAACAAATTCGTCCGCCTGAAAGAGCATGGTCGCACGGCTTTGAAAGCCAAAATTAGGGTTTAAGCCATCACGCGCGTCCATCTTCTCCGGCACGAATGGAGGGTCACAGATCAGATCGAGCAGGTCCGGTCATACCAAAGCATGACCACCGTGGGCCCATCTACCTCCTCATGCGGTCGGCCAAGGCATATCATGCCCGGCTAATCCAAAACGCCCGCTCAAACATGCGTGGTTACACTTCCCAAATTGCAACCGATCTCGACCGCTCAACTTCAGGATGATTTGAATTTTGCTTAGATCACGTTTTCATGGGATAGTCAGTATAGGTGTGAACACTAGCCTACCACCTTCACGTCAAACTAACAGGCCAAGACCAACCAAGTCGGGTCATCTTGGAAAACACGTAGGAAAAGGGTGTGGTGCGCGACTCTTTGCGGCATCAAACTCCTATCGCAAATCGATCTCAACCACTCAACTTTACTGTCAAATTGAGTGGCTTAGATCGCGTCTTCTTGGGAAAGTGAAGTATGGACGTGCACACCGGCATGTTGTCTACACACATGCCCGGTCGGTCCTCTTCAAAACCCTCCCCATGCTTGGTTTTGACCAAGTGAAGAGTGATGCTTGCACACCTCTTTAAAAAACCTAATTTCATCAACGGTCGCGAGATGAATGTCTCAAACATCATCTCATCCGTCCGACTTCACCAGCTTGGTTATACAACCCTGGTCAGGAGTTATTTGGTTAGTGAGGAGTCATTACCCATCACTTTATCACACCGTAATGCAGTACCTGCATAAAATACACACGATACTTCACAAGTATCGACTTTCGAATAACGCAGTTATTCAATTGACGATTACATGCTATCTTTCGTGGATCCACGATCCGCACATTCTAGACATCAATCATGTCACAAACCGGGGATACATACGGGGGTATTGGCGGGCGGTTTACGGCGTGCGGCGTGCAACGCGCCATCACAAGAACGTGTTAGGGAAGTCATGGACGGTTAGAGATGAACAGGGGAGAAGTGGGCAAGACTGGTCGACGCATAACTCCACAACTCCATCACTCCACTTCCTCCACTTCCCACGAGAGACGTGAATGAGGCTCAATGACTTGTATAAATAGGTTCTCCGCCCTATTTCAAACAACAACACAAGTTCAACGAGACGAAAAACCAAGTGTTAATACAAATCGTATTCAAACACCCGCAGCCTCGCTTTGCATCAACCGCAATCCTGCTCATCTTTCTTCTGTTACAAGTCATAAGCAAGCCAACACCTTCACAATCTCAACACCTTCTTCGCTTCCCTCCCTAAGATCAACCCCATCTCCTTCACTTTGTGACCGAAACAAGTCTGGAACGGCCATTTCTTGGTTTAGGCCGGACTTGCCTGGATTGATCTCTCGAATCTACAAGCACTCACCGCGCAAAGTGCATTTGTTTAAAGGTTTAAATTCATTCCTCATCCACACCCCAAATTACCAAATTCTGCAGGAGTAGTTTTCACCCATCAACAATAGTATACATGTCGCTAAGATTACATCGACAATCTCATAAGAGTGACTGAACTTAGAGATGACAGAGAACATGATCGGGTTTCTTACTTGTATGAGGGTTAAAGTTGGATTTAACCATGCCAGTGGCAAATAAGGTGCAGATCGAATTCGGTATTAGAGTAGTGATCCCCATAGTGGAGACTACCCATGTTACATAATGTGAGGCCTTGACCTTCAATTCTTTGTACCTGTCTAAATTTGTGCTTTTAGAGTGTGTGTCACAGTACGTAAACTCCGGGTAGAATGGTGAGCTACCCAACCTCCCACCAATAGAAGCACTATTTTGATCCCTTGAGTGCTATTTTGTCAATCATGATGGTGACATCGAATTGCTAACTTACATACCACTTGTAATCTTGTTCGCAGTTAGCACCATCCACTTTATCTCTCTACACCAACAGGTCCATAGAAACACAATCATCATCAACAAGAGGAGTATCATGAATTCGAAGGAAAGTTGAAGACGTTCAAGGTTTATAAGCAACGGTACAGAAATGAGCAGATTTCAGATTCAAGTGAAGCAACAAAACAAGGAGCATAATTTTTTACAAGTTGAAGACTATTGTATAAGAGCGAAGATTATCAAGATGAGAGTTCGAGAAGTTTATAATATCAAGACATACAAGTTGTGAAGAATTGAGCGGTAAAGTACTTACACCATGGCCTTTGTACTTGAATTTTTATTTATATTTGTTTATTTGTATTTCATTTTCTCTTGTCTTAAAAAAAAATTAAAAAAAATTAAAAAAAATTAAAAAAAAAATTAAAAAAAAAAATTAAAAAAAAAAATTAAAAAAAAGAAAAAAAAAAGAGACAAGAGAAAATTTCTTTAGGTTCATTGTTTTGTTTCGTTTTCTTTTGTATTCTTTTTGTATTTGTTTTATTTTTCTTGTCTCATATTAAAAAAAAAATAATGTAAAAAAAACAGAAAAAAAAAAAAAAGGAAATAAATAGTGACAAGAAAAATTCATTGTATCATATTTTGGGTTTGTATAGTTCGTTTTTAGTTTTGTATTTTTTTCAATAAATCCAATGGAAGAAGGAATATCTACAATGAAGTTTCAAGCAACAAGGAATCAGAGGAAAAGAGTTACATTGTCAAGATTCTACGAAGTTCAAGAGTTATCATCAAGAGTTGAAGACCGAAGACGAAGATGAAGAAAAAGATTGAAGACCGAAGACGTTTATATGGATGCTGTGAGAGTGGTGATAGCTGCACGTCGAACGGATAACGAGGTAAGTAAGCATATTCCCACCTTCGTTAAGTGGTTGATTTCCTATCTTATAGATCGTCAGAAAAATGGGTTTTCAAAAATGATAAAAGATGTGGGTTTTCAAAACAATTCGGAGGGTTTTTCCTTCCTACCATTCAACGTGTCGCAGGATTCCCTCTTCATTCCTACCTGGACACATATGTGACCCATAAAAATCTGTTTATTATTGAGAGCAATATCATAAAATCCTTTCTAGTGAGGCAGAGTCAAGACTTTTGATCACTCCGAACCCGAATTTCTTTCGAGAAGGGATGGTTATTTTCTCTCAACTTTTAAGGATGAGATTGTGTTCATTTATGTGTCTAACTTCTTATGACTAGTGTGCAGAGAATCTCTATGTCTTCTTAGCGCGTTGGATGCTATCATTTCGGAGAACTAGTAAGTTGGAAAAGTAGGTTTTGTGGGTATATCTCTAGTAAACCCTCATGAGACTATAACTCGTCCACTAGGGACACCTAGGGGTTCAAAGGCTTGTTATACGTGCTAAGTGTGACCGTAGCCTCGACGACACGGAGTTGTATGTATGCTTTAGAATTTGTTTTGTTTGATTTGCTCGAGGACTAGCAAAGTCTAAGTGTGGGGGAATTTGATAGGTGTCAAAAACACCTTCATTTATATCTATAGTTTATGCTTTCTTTGGTATGTTTTCGTGTGAATTATGTGTCTTATGTTTACTTTTGAGTGTTTAGGTACTCTGGAGTCATTGGAGCAAAAAGGAAGTGGAACTAGCTCAAATCCGAAACTCTTCTCATCATCTTGGAGACAACGAAAAGACGAAGCTAAAGGTGGCGAAAGAATGAGATCATTTTGACATCATATGAAGAAGTTTGCGAGCGTTTGAAGCGTATCGAGTTGTGGAATTTGTTATCGAGTTTGAAATGTCAGTTTCGCAGAACTGACAATTGAAAAGATTGCTTAGGTGGTCCTTATCAATTTTTTGGGCGCCTATAGTAATTTTGGTCATTACATGCCCCTAAACTAGATCGAGTTTCTGTCTCAATTTTAGAGAGCTGAGCTATGGCGGCTCCAATGTCTATCAGTGAAAGGAATAGGTGAATTCACAGAGAGATTGAGAGATTAGGAAGGAGAAATGAGCTCTACTGATTTGTATTGAGATGTGATTAAAGGGGTTTCGACGGATTCCTGAGGAGGAGAAGAAGATTAAGAAGAAAATATGTCCTGTCAATTGAATCTGAGAAGGATGTTAGGGTTTGAATTCGGACCGAATGATGTGTGAATCTGATGCCGCAAAGAAGATGGGTTTGATACTAATTTGAGATGGATGAAGAGAGTTGGGTTCGATTGTTTGAGTTGGAAAATGGGTTTTAGGTGGATCTGTTATGAGTTAGGATTTCTGAATTGAATTAGAAGATGGATTCTGAATTGAGACTAAGCTGAGAAGGTAGGTGGTTGTTTAATTGGTGGTCTGAGGAAGAATGGGATCGATTTGTGAAAATTCTTGAGATTGAAAAGGAATTGATGGATGCGTTGATGTTCATGGATTTGTCAGTCTGGTGGAATTCATGGATGGGTTTCATGGTTCAGATTCAAGGGATGGTTGAGAAGGGTTTTGGCTGAATTCGAACTCTCAATTGAGAATTCAGTTGAAGAAAGAATATGAGGGTGATGATGAAGACAAGAAAGAAAACTTAATGTTGTTGCTTCTGGTGGAGATTGTGAATTCAGATGAAGCCAGAGAACTGGTGCATTTCAAAGCCAAGATGGGTGATTACAAGATTCAGGTGGATTCTCGACTGGTTAGGAAAGCAACAGTGAAGAAGAGCAGAGATTAGATGGCTCAGGTGGTGGAGCTGTGGAATACATGAGTGATCGCTGTCGGAGGCGTCAAAAATAAATTACACTTTCTTACTACTCAAAATATATAATGAAGCAAGGGCAAGAAAGGATCGTTCCCACAGAGAGGTCTAGGTTGTCAAATTGTTTCTGGTTCCCTATAAATAACACCGTAGTTTTGTGATTTTTATATAATAAACTAAATAAAAGCAAATAAAGAAATAAGCAAACAAATAATCAAGGATGAGAAAGTATTGGTCATGGATTTCGTCTTCAATCACAAACATGTTTTCAACACAATAACTAGAATTGATATTTTAATCTCAACTTTTATCAAAGGCCCTAGAATATCTTGATTGCAAGAATATCCCGCTAATCTCCTCATGTCATCAACAAACACATTAAAAGATGCGAATATGAATTCTATCTAAAAGAACAACCTAACGTGTAAAAGCACTAATCAAGTTTAATTCCCTAGATGCGTTTAGGTTCTATGAAATCAGGCCAATCAAAGCAATCGAACGTGTAAAAGCACTAATCCGATTTAACAAAGGTTATGGTTCACATGTGACTACTAGGATGTATCACTACAAGCAATAATCACAATTATGCTACTTATAATCAGGAATCTATCACTTTTGCATATAATAAATCCTAATCTAGCAAGAGAGATGAACACAAACTCAATCGATTATGCGACTCGACTAAACAAGCATTCAAATCATGTAACAATATTAATGGTGAATCATAAACGATAATATGAGAGAAAACTAATTTATTGAATTAAAACCCATATTTGGAAATCCAACTTATTCCATAACCAATAATAAAACTCTAGCTCATATTCATGGAGTTCATAACAAGAAGAAAGAGAAGTTTCATGTTTCTAAACCCTAGAAAACAAAGTAGAGGCTATAAAGCATACAAGATATGATAAAAGATATAAGATCTATAATAATAAAATAAAAGAGAGCCCTATTTATAGAGTTTTATAACCTCCTCTTGAAGAAACTAGGAAACCTAGCAAAAATAGGAAAGAGCACCTCCTTAGGAATTGTGTCCCGTGCATCGAACCCCTGGCCGAAAGTAGTTTCCAAAACTCTTCCGACACTTCTCGAATACCTGCATCCTTAATCTGATCGTGTAGAAAATTGGCTAAATAGCCTATTGGGCTTGCATTCAAATGTCAAGATCCAACCCATGCATTTTGTTGCTTGTCATGTACGTCTCATTATCTCAGCCATTCATAGCCATTCCGTTAACCATCTTTGCTGCCAAACTCTGTCCGTTCCTCATCAGTCCATATCGATTTCTTCTTTCTTGCGTTTTATACAGCAGCTTCATATTTCTTCAATCCAAACTCCACCATGTTATCACTACAGCGTCATTAATATTTGCAGCAGCATCCTGAGTTCATAACCTAGCTTGAACTCCTCCACCGATGACACCTAGCTTCGATCAACATCACAGCCTCATCCCCATTACGTCGACCAAAGTATGTAACAGACTTCTCCTTCGAATATCACCCACAACCACAGCTTAGCTTCAAAGATCGCCATTTAAGATCGATCGACATCAGATGACAACTTCCCAATTATCGCTCATCATCACAACAGGCCACCGAGACTTGATCATATGTTCTCCTTCTAACTCCATCTTTCAGTCTTGTCGCTGCCATGAATGGCTATCGACTAAAACCCGAGCCAAGACCATTCTTCAATCTCGTGCGCCACTGACAACAACACCATTAGCCACCACTATCTCAACTTCATCCGTCAACGTAGTGAAGCATCGTTTCATCACCAATGACCAAAACCTTCCTCCATCATCATCTCACCTTTTCTCAACCGCAAAGTTTAACTATGTCTTCGAGAACACCAGCTGCATCAATCAATGACAATATCAATGCTATGCTCGATTTCCAACGAGAACTCTTCAACAGCATCATTGCATCACCGCCATGATCACGATAAAGTGTCACCCTGTGTTTCAAAACCATTGTTCCATCATCACCAATCTACGATAATCGATCATTATCCCTTGTCATTACTCGAGTAAAATCATAGCAAGTCTGTTAATCACCGAGAACCATCGAACCACAGCTTCATAAACCCCATCATCTCCACAACGTCATTCATTCTCCATAGCCAATAAACTTGTACCATCACTTTTCTTGATTCCGGTAATGTCGACAAGCCAAACCTTCCTCGTTCGAACTCCATGTCCGCCATCTCGTTCGCTTCTCTCGTTACAACCCAAGCTCCATCATCACAACAAACTCGAGTCCTTAACTTTTCATCATCGATATCATAGACTCCTCCAACTGCAACTCAATCAACACTTCCGGCAATTATGGCAGCGTATCTCCTCCTTCCAGTTCTTTCCATGTTCTTGAGAACTCCATCTCGACTATGGCTCACATCTTCTGACAATGTTAACGACCCAATGAGCTCATTCGAGCCTCAAAAGATTCTCGCAAAACAACCACGGAAGTTGTTGTCGTGAAGAAATAACTGAACCTGTCGACGGCGAAAGGGGGTGAAGATGGTGATGCCCCTAGAGAAACTGCTAGTGCCTTTAGTAATATTTGAGTTATGGCTTCCCCCCAAGTAAAAGTCATGACTCCCCTTAGCAATTCCTTTGAAACTTGATTGACCCTTAACAGAAAGACTACCCCTTAACGTACACTTGGGGTGTCAATAACACTTCTCGTGTAAATGACCATTCTGCCCTTTTAGTCTTTCAAGTTCTTGTTTTGCTCATAACTTCTTCATACGAACTCAGAATGACTCCGTTCTTTCGCCATTGTCTTCATCTTCTCGTCCTCTACACAATGAAAAGTAGAAATATTGTATTTGAACGAGTTCCAATGGGTCTTTGGCCCAAATGACTCCATTGCACCTAATAAACTCAAAAGCACACATAAGATACATAATTCACAAGAAACTCGCAAAGAAAGCATAAACAATAGATATAAAATTAGGTGTTTTACAACACCTATCAAATTCCCCCACACTTAGACTTTGCTAGTCCTCGAGCAAATCAAACAAAACTTATTCTAAAACATACATACAACTCCGTGTCGTCGAGGCTACGGTTACTTTTAGCATAAATAACAAGCCTTTAAACCTCTAGGTGTCCCTAGTGGACGAGTTATAGTCTCGTGAGGGTTTACTAGAGATATACCCACAAAACCTACTTTCCAACTTACTAGTTCTCCGAAATGATAGCATCCAACGCGCTAAGAAGACATAGAGATTCTGCACACTAGTCATAAGAAGTTAGACACATAAATGAACACAATCTCATTCTTAAAAGTTGAGAGAGAAATAACCATCCCTTCTCGAAAGAAATTCGGGTTCGGAGTGATCGAAAGTCTCGACTCTGCCTCACAAGAAAGGGTTTTATGAATTTGCTCTCTATAATAAATAGCTTTTTATGGGTCACACATGTGTCCAGGTTGGAATGAAGAGAGAATCCTGAGACACGTTGAATGGTAGGAAGGTAAAAACCCTCCGAAGTATTTTGAAAACCCACATCTTTTATAATTTTGAAAACCCATTTTTCTGACGATCTCTAAGAAAGGAAATCAACCACTTAACGAAGGTGGGAATATGCTTACTTACCTTGTTATCCGTTCGGCGTGCAGCTAGCACCACTCTCACAGCATCCATAGAAACGTCTTCGGTCTTCTATAGGTGTCTTCATCTTCGTCTTCGGTCTTCAACTCTTGATGATAACTCTTGAACTTCATAGAATCTTGACAATATGATTCTTTCCCTCAAATTCCTTGTCGCTTGAAACTTCATTATAAATATTTCTTCTTCCATTGGCTTTATTGAAAGAATACAAAACTAAAAACGAACTATACAAACCCAAAATATAAATTTTTTTTTTCTTTTTTTTTTCTTTTTTTTTTTCTGTTTTTTTTTTGAGACAAGAGAAAAATAAAATACAAATAAGATAAAAAAAAAAAAAAAAAAACGTAAGTACAAAGGCCATGGTGTAAGTACTTTACCACTTGATTCTTCACAACTTGTATGTCTTGATATCATAGACTCCTCGAACTCTCATCCTTGATAATTTTCACTCATGTACAATAGTCTTCAACTTATAAAAATTCTGCTCCTTGTTTTGTTGCTTTACTTAAATCTGAAATCTGCTCAATTCTGTACTGTTGCTTGTAAACCTTGAACGTGTTCAACTTTCCTTCAAATTTGTGATGCTCCTCTTGTTGATGATGATGGTGTTTCTATGGACCTGTTGGTGTAGAGAGAGATAAGGTGGATGGTGCTAATCTGCGAACAAGATTACAAGTGGTATGTAAGTTAGCAATTCGATGTCACCATCATGATTGATAAAAATAGCACTCAAGAGATCAAAATAGTGCTTCTATTGGTGGGAGGTTGGGCAGCTCACCATTCTGCCCGGAATTTACGTACGGTGACACACACTCTAAAAGCACAATTTAGACATGTACAAAGAATTGAAGGTCGGTGCCTCACATTATGTAACATGGGTACTCTCCACTATAGGGACCACTACTCTAATACCGAATTCAGTCTGCACCTTATTTGCCACCGGCATGGTTAAATCCAACTTTAACTCTCATACAAGTAAGAAACCCGATCATGTTCTCTGTCATCTCTAAGTTCAGTCACTATTATGAGATTCTCGATGTAATCTTAGCGACATGTATACTATGTGACTCTAAACTAACTACAAGTTGGAATTTTTATTCACTAATTTTACAAAAAAAGTTGAAAATTTTGACTCAAAAAGGCTAAAAACTCTATATGCAAAAGACTCCCCCACACTTAAACTTCACATTGTCCTCAATGTGTAAAACCGAAAATTCTGAATTCTGACGTAACAGCAGATAAAACGCAAAAACTGTACAAATTGGTAAGGAATTTGGAAAAACTCCATTTCACAAAAGTTGTTCATCTACGTGTTTTATACTAAGTGTCAAAATGGCACAGTGTTTCGATAAACGGTCTGACAGTTATGGTCTCTGTACTGAACTACGTGCAGTCTGAATTTTTCTCGACGAAAAGGTATTCGTCATAATTCTCTTCTAAGATAGATTCGGACTCAATGAAATTAAACATGGGGATGCAAATATCATATGAAAACTATAAAAATAAATAAATAAAAGGGTTTAAGATACAAAACCTATGGGTTGCCTCCCATTTAGCGCTTGGTTTAAAGTCGTCAGCCGACTCTTTTGTTATCGTCCATATACCAACAATCTGAAAAGTTGGGGATCCTTCCATGTAACCTGTTTTGCAAAAACTAGCTTCACACAAATATTAGTAATATAAAACAGAAACGAAGCTATGAACCGATAAAAGTCTCCCCCACACTTATTCTTGTCCACACTTGGAAGTGTATAAAGAATATAAAAGTCAGGGATTACCACGGTTTCTTGTTCCAAAACCTGCATAGTATGAGAATCAAGTATCTCTAATGGAGGATATCGCGAAACAAAGTCATTCAACAATATTCTCGAAGCACATACATTCAAACCAATAATAGGTAAAGGAGAAGAAACAATAGGCAACGGGTTAGACAAACCATGCACAATCTCTTGTATCACGGAATCCTCTTCATCCTTAAAAAACTCAAGTGAATTATTCACCTCTTTTATATCATGGTCCTCTATCAAACCTTGCAACCATTCTTCGTCCGTTTCTGCCTTAACCAAAGTTTCGATATTAACATCATCATTACAATCATATGCAAGCTCAATTGGGTCTTCCACAATATTGGTTATAACGGTCACATTCTCGACACACTCCTCTTTGTTGTAAGGCACATACTCTTTTGCGGATCCAAATTTTATTATAAGAAACTTTTTTAGAACACTCGAAAATGCATCATCCTCAAGCTCCACCCTTTGAATAGGCTCTTGATCATTATTAAGATCAATGCTGGAGTAATCTACACAAGTGTCGACATATTCCTCTTCGTCTTCACCTTGATCGCCAAAAAAGACTCCATTGTACACTCCTCGGGGGATGTCACCATGAGTTGTTTCAATCAATGTATCATAATCACCGTCACTATCATAGTCAACATAAGATTGGTCCTCGCTGAATTTAGTGTTGCTAATCTCGAACTCATCCTTTTGAATAGGTGAATGAACATTATTACGATCAAGAGTTGAGTTAACTACACAATTATCAACGAAAGTGCCCAAGGATTGGCCTTTTTCAACATTAGCATCAATCATATATTCATCACAAACCATATGCACATTAGAATTATCCATATCTTCCTTGCATTGATCAATGCCTCTTCGCAAGCTAGCCATACCTTCACGAAGTTCTTGGACTTGCTCGTCTGTAGTCTCTTTTGCTTTTTGAAATTCTTCTTGTAAAAAGTTGGACACTTTGTCTAGAAAGTTAGAGACTTTTTGTTCACGAGAATAAGAATCCTCCCATCCTTGTGGTTGTTCACACACATACCCGCCATAAGGTTGTTGAGGAAAACCATAAGGTTCCATGGAATATTGGTCATAACCAATGAATTGGTTTTGATTATACCCATGGAATTGGTAGTTGTCGTATTGTTGAGGTTGTTGAAAATCGTATCCATCCATGTAGTATGCTCCTTCCATGAGAAACAAGCACCGAAATAAAAATTCTCAAACCAAGGTTAAAACCCGAGAAAATAAGAAAAATAAAACAAAAACTAAAAACAAAAATAAGAAACCAAAAACAAGTGACAACCGCTGCCTCCCTAAGAAGTGGCGCCAAAATTTGATCGCTGTCGGAGGCGTCAAAAATAAATTACACTTTCTTACTACTCAAAATATATAATGAAGCAAGGACAAGAAAGGATCGTTCCCACAGAGAGGTCTAGGTTGTCAAATTGTTTCGGTTTCCTATAAATAACACCGGTAGTTTTGTGATTTTTATATAATAAACTAAATAAAAGCAAATAAAGAAATAAGCAAACAAATAATCAAGGATGAGAAAGTATTGGTCATGGATTTCTTCTTCAATCACAAACATGTTTTCAACACAATAACTAGAATTGATATTTTAATCTCAACTTTTATCAAAGGCCCTAGAATATCTTGATTGCAAGAATATCCCGCTAATCTCCTCATGTCATCAACAAACACATTAAAAGATGCGAATATGAATTCTATCTAAAAGAACAACCTAACGTGTAAAAGCACTAATCAAGTTTAATTCCCTAGATGCGTTAGGTTCTATGAAATCAGGCCAATCAAAGCAATCGAATGTGTAAAAGCACTAATCCGATTTAACAAAGGTTATGGTTCACATGTGACTACTAGGATGTATCACTACAAGCAATAATCACAATTATGCTACTTATAATCAGGAATCTATCACTTTTGCGTATAATAAATCCTAATCTAGCAAGAGAGATGAACACAAACTCAATCGATTCGCGACTCGACTAAACAAGCATTCAAATCATGTAACAATATTAATGGTGAATCATAAACGATAATATGAGAGAAAACTAATTTATTGAATTAAAACCCATATTTGGAAATCCAACTTATTCCATAACCAATAATAAAACTCTAGCTCATATTCATGGAGTTCATAACAAGAAGAAAGAGAAGTTTCATGTTTCTAAACCCTAGAAAACAAAGTAGAGGCTAAAAAGAATACAAGATATGATAAAAGATATAAGATCTATAATAAAATAAAAGAGAGCCCTATTTATAGAGTTTTATAACCTCCTCTTGAAGAAACTAGGAAACCTAGCAAAAATAGGAAAGAGCACCTCCTTAGGAATTGTGTCCCGTGCATCGAACCCCGGTCGAAAGTAGTTTCCAAAACTCTTGCTGACACTTCTCGAATACCTGCATCCTTAATCTGATCGTGTAGAAAATTGGCTAAATAGCCTATTGGGCTTGCATTCAAATGTCAAGATCCAACCCATGCAGTTTGTTGCTTGTCATGTACGTCTCATTATCTCAGCCATTCATAGCCATTCCGTTAACCATCTTTGCTGCCAAACTCTGTCCGTTCCTCATCAATCCATATCGATTTCTTCTTTCTTGTGTTTTATACAGCAGCTTAATATTTCTTCCATCCAAACTCCACCATGTTATCACTACAGCGTCATTAATATTTGCAGCAGCGTCCTGAGTTCATAACCTAGCTTGAACTCCTCCACCGATGACACCTTGCTTCGATCAGCATCATAGCCTCATCCCCATTACGTAGACCAAAGTATGTTACAGACTTCTCTTTCGAATATCACCCACAACCACAGCTTAGCTTCAAGATCGCCATTTAAGATCGATCGACAAAAGAAGATGCCTTCCCAATTATCGCTCATCATCACAACAGGCCACCGAGACTTGATCATATGTTCTCCTTCTAACTCCATCTTTCAGTCTTGTCGATGCCATGAATGGCTATCGACTAAAACCCGAGCCAAGACCATTCTTCAATCTCGTGCGCCACTGACAACAACACCATTAGCCACCACTATCTCAACTTCATCGTCAACGTAGCAGCATCGTTTCATCACCAATGACCACAGCCTTTCTCCATCATCATCTCACCTTTTCTCACCAGTTTACTCTCTCGAGAACACCACAGATCAATCAATGACAATATCAATGCTATGCTCTGTTTCGAGAACTCTTTAACAGCATCATTGCATCACTGCCATGATCACGAGTGTCACCCGCAACCATTGTTCCATCGTCACCGCCTACGATCGATCATTATCCCTTGTCATTACTCGAGTAAAATCACAACAAGTCTGTTAATCACTGAGAACCATCGAACCACAGCTTCATAAACCCCATCATCTCCACAATGTCATTCATTCTCCATAGCCGATAAACTTGTACCAAGACTTTTCTTCGATTCCGTGAATGGCAAAAGAAGCCAAACCTTCCTCGTTCGAACTCCATGTCTTTGCCATCTCGTGCCTCGGTTCTCTCAGTACAACCCAAGCTCCATCATCACAACAAACTCGAGTCCTTAACTTTTCATCATCGATATCACAGACTCCTCCAACTGCAACTCAATCAACACTTCCGGCAATTATGGCAGCGTATCTCCTCCTTCCAGTTCTTTCCATGTTCTTGAGAACTCCATCTCGACTATGGCTCACATCTTCTGACAATGTTAACGACCCAATGAGCTCTGTTCGAGCCTCAAAATATCCCGCAAAACAACCACGGAAGTTGTTGTCGTGAAGAAATAATCGAACCTGTCGACGGCGAAAGGGGGTGAAGATGGTGATGCCCCTAGAGAAACTGCTGGTGCCTTTAGTAATATTTGAGTTATGGCTTCCCCCCAAGTAAAAGTCCTGACTCTCCTTAGCAGTAGAAATCTTGTCTTCATCTTCTCGCCATTGTCTTCATCTTCTCGTCCTCTACACAATGAAAAGTAGAAATCTTGTATTTGAACGAGTTCCAATGGGTCTTTGGCCCAAATGACTCCATTGCACCTAATAAACTCAAAAGCACACATAAGATACATAATTCACAAGAAACTCGCAAAGAAAGCATAAACAATAGATATAAAATTAGGTGTTTTACAACACCTATCAATGAGCTACAGGAAATGGATGCTGCAGAATGGCTCGAGGCAGTGATGTTGATTGCAGGTCTGGTGCTATGCAGTTTCAAATAGGGAAGACAAAGAATTGTTGGTGCAGGCAAGAAGCTAGAGGGGCTCAATGGTGGATTTCTGCGACTGTGAGGAGTTGCAGTTATAATGAGGTGCTGCAATACAATGGAGAATGAAAATGTGCAGATTTGTGGTGTTGCAGACGGTAGAGTTACATGGAATTGAGGTGCAGCTGCAGATCAGATGGAGAGAGTCTGTTCTGGTGATGGAGTACAGTTCTGATATTGCAGGAGCAATTGAGAGATCTCTTGAGCTGAGAAGATACAGTCAGGATTGGCTGTGTTGTGCTCAGTTTTGGCTGGGAAGTGTTAGTAATGTTGCTGCTGTTACTGTGGTTTGAGGCGTGCAGTTCAGGAAGGATGGAAAGCTGAGATGCAGTAGAAGATAGCGGTGATTCTGAATTTACAAACAGCTGATGGATAGATGGAGACTGCAAGGGTTCCGGTGCTGCTACTGAGATGTGGTGTAGGTGCAAGTGCAGATGGTGGATTTGTTGGTGTTGTTATCGCAGTGTCTCTGCAATGGGGTATTGCAGTTGTGATTCCGAGTTCAATGGAGGATACAATGGGTTTGAGCACTGGTGATGGAAGTGGAGATGCAGTTTGCTAGTTGTGTTGGAGCTTGAAATTGCAGGGGGAGTTGTTACTTCAGTGGTGCTATTGAGCAGCTGTTGAAGATGGTGTTATTGCAGTTAAGAGAACAAGAAATGGGCACAGACTGGTGATAGCAATGCAATGATGGAGCTGGTGTTTTGGGTTCTCAGGTTGAATAGTGCAAGCATGGAAGAATGGGTATTGCAGGTGGTATTGTTTGAGCTGAGATTGCAGTCTGTGGATGAATTGGCTGTATTTGGAGTTGGAAGTGGAGACGTTACAGCAGGGAAGGGGCCATCTTGGCTGGAGAGCAATGTTACAGCACAATGATTGTGGTGCACAAGCTTAGGCCAGTGCAATGGCCTTGGCTCATGCCAAGCCCAACCAAAGCTAGTTAGAACATGACTCCATCCGACTTGTCATGCCGACCGAGTTGACTCGATGGCTCGGTCCCGACTCGCCTGACCCGACGAAGCCGATTTCGTTGACGGTGACCAAGGTGGACTTTGCTTGGCCACCTGAGCCGTTTTCCGGTCACTTCTCCGGCCAATTTCCGGCCATAATACCATTTTTCCGGCAACAGTTTTTGGGGCATATTTTCTACATGGGTTTTTCTCACATATGGGCTTGGTGGACTTATATCTATTGGACCTTTGAGACTTGACCTAATTTTGGAAAGCAAAGCTATTTAAAGGGAAGATTTCTACAATTTTTATCACGTTTTTATTCTTGGAAGATAAGGAGAGAGCCACTTTTGTTTACGCTACTAGGGTTTGCTTTTGTTCATATTCTTTTATTCAATTAATATTTTTATGATGAACTCCATAGCTATGAGTAGATAATTTATTCATTATTGGTTAATGATGTAGTCCTATTTCTAAAACTTGTGCTTGTGTTATGTATTAGTTTTCTCTCTTGATTATCGATCACATCTCTACTGTTTTTAATAATCACATGATTGATGTATTGTGATAGGACTTAGATGTTTGGTTTGTTAAGTGGCCAATTAATTGAACTTGCATCCTTGTCCATAGCTATTTTAGGGTTTTTCATCGAGCGATAACCCTGAATACAAGTAACATAATATGTTTACGGTTTGTAGTGATACACTCTCGTAACCATATGTAGAGTTTGACCATTGTCCGAATTGTTATGCGCAATGTATGACAATTGCATTGATTAGCCTATTTCTGAAACTTAATGCTCCTAGGAATTGAACTTAATTAGCGCAAGGTGTTAGGTTATTCTTTAGGTAGAATTCACATACGCAGCTCTAATGTGTGTGTTGATGAACTTAGGAAATTAATAGATTATCTTGCTCTCTTGATTCTCTAGGCTTTTGATAATAAAATAGATTAAATTGTAATTCTAATCATTTATGCAAGCACATGTCTAAGATTGAAGATGAATTCCTTGACCAATATCTTTCTCTATTGATTACTTTCTCCAATTTATTTTGCTTTTGATTTACTTCTATTGCTTACTTAGAAATCAGAAAACCCCCCAATTGGTTACTTTAAGAAATTGAATACATAATAACAACAATTGCCTCTCTATGGAAACGAACTCTTTCTTATCATATACTTTAGGAAAGTGAAATTATTTTTGATGCATACGACAACGATCATTTGCACCCCAGGGAACCAAGTGATATTCGCACCCCGGATGTTAGATAAGGGGAAACCCTTTCTTCTTCGTTTGAAATTTGCTTTTGGGAAATAATTACAGCGGAAGAACATGATTAGGGTTGGATTTTGGAGTCATTTTAGGGAGATTCAATGGCTGAGTTTCTTCGGGATAGCTTGATGAGTGTAACAAAGCGTGGTATGATTGTTTGTTTCCATTGAATTTGGCTAGATAATCCAACAGATGAAATCAGGGCAGTTTGTGCATGGGAGAAATATTTCACGGGATCGCATAGTTTTTGAAGATTTTCTCGTGATTTCCTTCAGCAGATTGATTGCAGATGAGTTATTCTTACCAAACAGGAATGGTAAGTGCGCTGGAAATGAGAAAATCAAGGAGTTATACGGAATTTTGATAAAACAAGGAGCGTGTACTTGGTTAGAGACATTCACGGGATTTCATGGGATTTTCTGTGACTGGCTAATTATTTAGTGTGTTTGTCTCTATCAACAATATGTTGTCAACGTGTTTGGAGGTTGGTTGAATGCTGCAGACGCGTGATAAGAAGGGAAGATATTCTTTCTTTTTCAAAACAGGGAAGGTGATTTATTTTCGGAAGTTTTGGATGGAAGATACGTGCAGGATTCAAATCTATTGGTTGGAAATAGATTTGACAACTCAAAGAAGACGCGTGGAGGAGATAAACAAGGAATTAATCCCGTAATTGTCAATCACAGAAACGTGAAATAAAGAAAACATATTATGGGGATATTTCGCATTATTTTTGCATTAAACCGGAGTATCTTGGTGTTTTGAGGATATAAATAGGTTGTGGGGGAGTCATTGAGGGCTATGGAGAGTTTAGGTACGCTGCAGAGCTAAGAACAAAGTTGCAGAGTGAGTTTCAGCAGCAGCAGGTGAAAGAAAGAAGGATAAGAACAGCTTGATGATCAACGAGCGATGCGTTGATTAGCTCGTCACCTTTTCTTCCCTTTGCAACAGTTTTTCTGCAACAGTGCTTGAGTATAGTTTATTTGTGACGCCTCCTTAGTGTTGCAAATATCTGTTTTTAATATTCATCTTTGTAAACACTTTTGAGCAATGAAATTAAATTTTGAGCGTGTTTCCAACATGATGAACTAAACCCAACACTGGGACGACGGAGGAAGACGAATTTCATACATGGGTAAAATTATTTAATTCTTTTTAAGACTTTTGCATTAATTTTAATTGAAATATGATTTGAATTAATTGGTTGTCATTTAATTTGATGAGGTATGCTTAGCTTAAATGTTTTGATACATCATGCTTAGGATTTACAACTAATCTTTTGAGAATCTACCTTGGCAAAATCAGAGTCCATGTTAATTTTATTTATTGAGCTTTAATTGTTGAGAATAAATAAATTGAACCCTATGTTATGAATTCAACGAAATCCTAGTCCCAGTAACTCTCTTCATCCAGTGACAATATTTTGTATATATTTTTCTTTTCTTTTAGTTTATTAATTCTTAAAATCAATCTCATCAAGTCCGAGTGAACGACAACCTTGCTTACCACTATATAGAATTCGATCAATTTTTGGCGCCGCCGACGCGGACTTTTTTTTAGGTTTTATTTTTATTTTATTATTTTTGTTCCTTTTTACGCGTTTTGGTATTTTCTGTTTGCTTTCAGACTTGGTGCGGAGCTTATGTAAAAGAGAAAGTGTTGAAAAGTAAAGCGAACCAAAGAAGGAAAGAAAAGACAAATCCAAAAGAGTAAAGAAGAATATTTTTGTATATAGTTAATTTATTTTTATTAGATATTTTTTATTTTTTGTAGAAACTGTAATTAGGGTTATATTTTTGTAATCTTTTATTTTTGGACATTTTTTTTGGACTTTATTTTTGGGACATTCTTTTGGACATTATTTTTAAAACCCTAAGGAAGGGTTAATTTAAATAAAACTGTTGCAGGGAAGGACGACAATTACGATACTGTCTCGGCCCCTCAGGTTCGTACACTGACATTGGATTCGGTGGCCTGAGTCGACTTCAACGGTTCATCGTTCGTCTGGTACGGGAGGTAAGACTCTATCCACCCATGAATCCCCTGCCAGTGGGTTTTATTTTGTGTTGAGAATGTCGAACTGGTATTATAATAGCCAATACAACGAATATCTGACTGAGCAACATGGACATTATTCCTATTATGATCATAGTGTGAATAGTAGTTGGGAACGCCATCCTTTTGAAGGACATGGGTCATACCATGGTGAGCCAAACTACTATCCACATGAATATCGGTCATACGAGCAAGATTCTTATATTTCTCCTCAACTAGAGTCGGCACGTAGGATACTTGAGTCAACACGTAAGTTACTTGAGTCGACATATGAGTCAACTGAGACAAATGACTTAGTTATGGATGAAATAATCGTAACCAAGAGTGAACCTTCTATACATGATATCATTAGGAAGTCTTGTGAGTCGATTCAGAAGCGTTTGTTAGAGGCGCAGAATGCTCGATATAGTGTTTTCAATAGTACCCTTGAAAATGAGGACAATTTTTATAATCAAGATGATGAAGTTAGAATTGGTAACATTACTTGTTTAGATGAGGTTTGATCATTTTCATGTTATTATAATGATGATCGTGATGTGGATAATGTTGATGAAGAATCTGAAGTTTTTAGGCATGGTGATCAGGATTTGTTACTCCAATTGAGCTTTATAATGATAGCAATATTTCTGGTTTAAATCCAAATAATTTTAATAATTATTCACCTATTCAAAAGAATGAGGATTTGACTAGAAATACCCCCGTTTTAGACGATGTAGTATTTCCTTTTTACGAAGCCGATGATAGTTTTGAGGAACGAGTTTATTCTGAGAATATTGTTTTAGAGTCTAGCGATTTAGAAACATTAGACTTAAAAAAAGAAAATGAACTCGTAGAGATGAGTGAGGATGGACCTGACTTAGAAGAATCAATTGACCATTTCCAGGAATCTGATGACCTAGAAATTATGGAAGTTGTGACTAGTCTTTCTAGAGACCCTGAAAACTCTAAGTTTGGGGGTGATTATCATTCTCCGTGTGCTTTAACTCTTAGAAAGGTCCCTCACTTGGGACTTGACATATGTGCCTCAACCATTTTACAAGATTATCTTCATACACGTAATGATGTCCAGAAAGAAGTTCAGTTGTTAGAAACCCATCCTCTGGTTGATATGGTTAGCCCAGTCTACGATACCTCGATTGACTTTGTTTTCCTACCAAAAATTTTTTCTTCAATTGTGGGAACTTATGAAATTCAAATGTGTCAAATATTAAGTTTTAAGACTAAACCTAATTACTTTAGGAGATTAGGGTCGACACATTTGTTTAAGGAAGACCACCACTCTCTTTTTGGTCAGCTGTGTAAGTCAAATTTGATTGACTTTAAGGATCCGCAATTATTTAGGTTATTATTATGTGCTTCTAAGTTTTTATTTGAGTTTTTCCAGACTCTAGAACCTGAACATTCGGATCTAACTTATGAGGAAATGCAACCCATAAAAATATTTTATCTAGACCCAGTTATAGAACCTGAACATGAACCACATCTAGATGTAGTTGTCTTAAACATGAAACTAGACAAGGGTGTGCTTTATCTGCTAATTTTCTTGGCATGTTGCAGATTCTTTTTACTTGTGATAACCTTATTTGGTTTTGGTGATCCGTAGTTATTCCGGCTATTACTTTATGATTCTTTAAGGTGACTAATCCTTTCTTAGTCTGGATGAAGACTTTAAACTTAGCACTTCTTGGGAGGTAACCCATGCTCATGCAACACGGTAATATCTTTCCTTAACTCTTTTCTTCAAGTGGTAACAATTTCTCCTTGTTCATGCTTTTAATTTCATCTTTAGAACATTGAGGACAATGTTCGATTTATGTTTGGGGGTATGGGAAAAACTTTTTAGTTGCAATATAAATAAATAAACTCCAGAGCCTAGAAATTTATGCCTATTAAGGATAGCACTAACCAATCTAAGTGGATGGAAACATCTTGGTTGTAGGAGTTGAGGAACCAATCCGAGTGGATGGAAACATCTATAGAGTCTATTCATAAAAGCACAGAGCTCAGGTGTTAGAAATAACATGTAGTTTCGCCATATCTCGTTGAGTCATTTTCACCTTCTGTTTTTATTTTTCTTTTATTTTAAGTGATTTGGTGGGGCACACGAGTCAAGTTGTTACCATTGCTAGGGTGAAATAGAGTGATTGAGATACCAAAAAAAAAAAATGAATGAAAAATGAAAAAAAAATAATTGAGACCAGACCATCAGACCAACCGGAATAAATAAAGTCGACCGCTAGTTCCCTTGTATATGCCAGTTGTGTTGACCTAGAGTTAGGATTAGCTACCGTTGGTCCCCTTGTATATGCCAGTTGTGTTGATATTAGTCAGACCGGTATCTCAGTCCATTAGGATAGGTTCATCCTAGTAGTGGCCTTCAGACAGATATGGGAAACACCGTTCACCTTAGTCAACATCAAAAACGATCTACGTTTTTCTCTACATCCATCTTCTTAATCTTTCCATGTGATTGGTTGACTCCGGTTATGATGTCCAGAAACTATCTGAGTAGAGCTCTGTCACTTATATATGAATTTTAGTATGCTTGAGTGCAAACTCGTGTATAACAATTGGAATTTCGCATCCGGGTACTTCCTCATATAGTCAATGATTGTATGCCAACCAAGGAGATTCTTTAGTGCCTTCCAAGGTTCTGCGTAGATAGCTAGGGTCTGGAGTAAAGGTTTTGTGGGTACACCTCTGGTAAACCCTCCCGAGACCATTGCTGGAGTGATGGGTACATGCTTCTCAGTACTGATTCGTATGGAATTAGCACGACCCGGTGATCAAATTCTGGGTGGAAATCACGGCCATTAGGGCCACCTAGGGGTTTAAAGGCTTGTTGCATGCGCTAAATGCAACCGCGATGCCTGCGACAGTGAGTTAGGATTTTATTTTATTTTCTAGATCAGATTTGCTCGAGGACTAGCAAATAATAAGTTGGGGGTATTTGATAGACACATTTTTGTGTCTAATTTGATCTCAATACTATATATTGTTGGCGCTCGATTTTGTACTAATTTTGATGTTTTATGTGTTTGTAGGCATTTTTGGGAAATAAACATTTTTGGAAAATTCAGCTCGAAAAGTTGTTAAACGCACCCCGGAGGACATCCACTAAACGGAACCCTACTTTGGATAAGGGGCACTCGATTACTAAGGGGCACCCTGTTTACTATTTGCACCCCAGGCAACCAAGTGATATTCACACCCCGGATGTTGGATAAGGGGAAACTGATCGCTGTCGTAGGCGTCAAAAATAAATTACACTTTCTTACTACTCAAAATATATAATGAAGCAAGGGCAAGAAAGGATCGTTCCCACAGAGAGGTCTTGGGTTGTCAATATGTTTTGGTTCTTATATAAACAAAGGGGGTTTTCTGATTTTTATAAACTAAAATAAAATTAAGGCAAAACAATAAAAAGTAAACACGCAAATCAAGGTGTGAAAATATTGGATAAAGGTTTCATCTTCAATTGTAAACAAGTTTTGAATGTATGATTAGAATTTGTATTTAATCTCGTCATCATCAAAAGCCCTAGAATATCTTATTGCAAGAATACTCCATAAATTTCCTAAGTCATCAACACACACATTAGAGCTGCGTATGTGAATTCTACCTAAAGAATAACCTAACGCCTTGCGCTAATCAAGTTCAATTCCTAGGAGCATTAAGTTTCGAAATAAATAGGCTAATCAATGCAATTGAAATACATTGCGCAAAACAATTGAACAAAGGTCAATTTCTACATATGACTACAAGAGTGTATCACTACAAACTGTAATCATATCATGCTACTCATATTCAAGGTTATCGCTCGATGATGAACCCTAAATTAGCTATAGATATGGATGTGAGTTCAATCAATTCTAGACTTAACTAAACAAACATTCAATCATATTGCAATACATCAATCATGCAATTATTATAACCCGTAGGAATCAAACGATAATATTGAGAGAAAACTAATTCATAAAAATCATAACTTGGTTGCAAAATCCAACTACATCTTCAGGCAATAATAAAAACATAGTTACTTGTGTTTTTGGAAATCATCATAGAAAGCATAGAAGAACTATCATGTGAAACCCTAGAAAACAAGTAGAAGCCTCCCTAATGGAGATATATAGGTTTAGAGAAAGAGTTTTCTATTTATATGCTTCTCCCATTCCAAAAGGATACTCTTTCCAAATTTAGGTCTTCTCAAAACCCATCTCCAAGTAGTCCACCAATGCAGCTCCCTGTCAAACTCCGTCCGTGAAGTCCTACCCGAGCATAGCAGCATCACTGTCGGGTTCTCCATCTCTGCCATCGCCAGTAGCTAACCATCTCCACGATAATCCTCACTGCCATGGTTGGCAACAACATCAACTCATTAAAATGTCCTTCTCGAGCTCCATTCGATCACCAGCAATCCTCCATCTCAGTCACTCGACTCCATTCCATCACCGATGCCATCATGCAGTCTCCACAGTCTCGGCAACCCACTATCAACAGCCATATACGTCATTAGCAATCATTCATAGCACCATCGATCACATGCATCTTCTCCAGCTCCGACATCATCATCGCTGCTTCGAGCTCAACTGCCATTCTCTTCGCATCACCACTGTCAACACCAACTGCCAATAATGGCAGCAACAGCCTTGATTCCCTGTCCTTGTACATCTCGGTAAATACCATTGTTCATCTCGACCACAGCAACGTCCCATGCATTCTATCTTCCCTGTTCGATCTATAGTTTACAACATCTCCAGAGTCCAAGCTCATCATAACCCATTACTCAATCAGCTCCATTCCCATCTGTTCTTGGTATTACAGCATCAGTTGAACTCAACCCAGAGCCAACCACTGTGACCAGCAAACTCAAGCCAGTTCCTTCTTTGTCATATGCATCTTGGTCTCTTCTCGTCCCTGACATCACTAACTTCACCACTTTTACTGTCCAACTTGAGTTTATCATCATAACAGCAACCTTTCCTTGTTCCAGTTGCTATATTCGGCCTTCCAACTTCACTGATCTCCATCTCGTGCTCGTCATCATTACTGCCAGCATCCCCCGGTTCTCACAGCGTCACTGACATATTTATTCTTTCTCCTTCGAGCATTAACCTTGGAAGCAACATTCCATCAACCACCGGCTCCATTAATAGCTGCAACCAAACTCACAGCAAAATCCATTATTTCCCATCAATCTCCGGCACTGCCTCCTTCGTTTACTGACCTTCCGACTGAAATACGAATCAAACAACCCCCAAACTTGAACTATCTCGTAGCCCTGTTCTTCAAAGATATTAGTCATGTCTTGTTTCAGCTGCATTTCAGCTCAAGATAGAACTCAAACTGCACCCATATCTTGCACGAACTCCTTGTTCTTGTTGCTATCTTTCGTTGCTCTTCAAATCCCTCCATACAAACCTTGCCATCACTGCTCATACCATAAACTCCCATTATATCATTCATCTACTCAGCACTTCATTCATTCTACAGCTGCACATCATTCATCATCACTGCCTGCTTCAATTCTCAGCAGCAACAATTGTTGCTTGTCTCCAAACTGCTCAGTACGACATCTGCATCTTCACCACATTCAACCCATTCATGCAGTCACAATCCTAGTCGAGCAGCATCAGTTGCGCACTGCATCTCAGGCCAACCAGCCCGTCTTCTCATTATAATTCCGTCCATGCCTTCACCGCAACAGCAACAGCTTCATCACCGATAATGGCTATCATCACCATCATTCTCAGTTCTCTGCTCAACAATGGCAGCAAGCCAACACTCCCTGTCCTTAGCTTAATTCGGCCAACACACCCCTATTGCATACCAACTTTCCCTATAATGTCTCAGCCATCTCAATACACTGCTCCAGCTCAAACCACTTGCAATTCCTACCAGCTCTCAAACTCATGTAACTGCAACTCATTCTTCAAAACTCCAAATTCAGCTGTAAAACAACAACATCACACCCATCTTCCACGACACTGATTCCCTGCAGTGCAACCATTCTTCATGACCAGCAACACCATTTAATCCATTCTCTGCATCCCAGCTAACCACGGCTACAACTCTTCATCTCTATTGTAACCAGCATCTCAGATAAACCTCAGCTGCAACTCTTCATCTCTATTATAACCAGCATCTCAGATAAACCTACTCAACATCACAACCTTGAAAATCTCCAGCTCAAGCTCATTCCTATCGGCAACACTAAACCCAAAGTGCAAACCAGTACCAATGAATCCTCGATCCATCTCAAATTCTTAGTAATTCGCTGAAAATTCAAATCTAATGAAAACCCAACTTCAATCAATCACAAACAATCAATTTCTCTTTTTAATCCTCTCCAAACTTCCAGTTTAATCTCCTTCATTTCAATTTCACATCCACCTCTTGAAACAGCAACAGATTCATCTCCACATCTCAAATTCATCAGCAGCTCTTTGACAGAAACCCATCTCTTCTAATCGTCTTCATCACGGGCCTATCGCTCAAGACCCATCAATCCATCTTCCGAGATCTCAATTCAACCACTTGATTCATTAAATTCCTTCACCAAAGCATCTGTCTTCCATCTCACCATGAATTGATATCAACAGATTTATCTTCTTAATTTCTGCCACTAAAATCTCTTTGCTTCTCGATCTGTAACAACAGTGACAATCCCATGATAATCATCGTCTCTGCTTCAATCCTACAGCCGCCGTTCTCTCACTCGGCTTTGAAATATGGATGGAATGTAATGAAGAAAAACTGAAACCTCCGATCTGGTTTTATGGGTATGTAATGGCTGAAAACGCTATTGGCACCCATTGCTCCGATAAAGGCTGCCAAACTGAGGTGCCCCTATTTCTAACTTGTATTGATGATGTAGACTGTCCATTTTCCTCGACTGAGCTCCGAATGATTGATTTCATCTTCTTTTGCTCCGAATGACTCCATTGCACCTATATAACTCAAAAACACACATAAGATACATAATTTATATGAAAACTCGCAAAGAAAGCATAAACAATATATATAAATATAGGTGTTTATCACACCTATCAAATTCCCCCCAACTTAGACTTTGTTAGTCCTCGAGCAAATCAAACAAAACAATTCTAAAACATACATACAACTCCGTGTCGTCGAGGCTGCGGTCACACTTAGCACGTATAACAAGCCTTTAAACCCCTAGGTGTCCCTAGTGGACGAGTTATAGTCTCGTGAGGGCTTACTAGAGATATACCCACAAAACCTACTTTTCCAACTTACTAGTTCTCCGTAATGATAGCATCCAACGCGCTAAGAAGACATAGAGATTCTGCACACTAGTCATAAGAAGTTAGACACATAAATGAACACAATCTCATCCTTAAAAGTTGAGGGAGAAATAACCATCCCTTCTCGAAAGAAATTCGGGTTCGGAGTGATCCAAAGTCTCGACTCTGCCTCACAAGAAAGGGTTTTATGAAGTTTCTCTCAATAATAAACAGCTTTTTTATGGGTCACACATGTGTCTGTAGGAATGAAGAGAGAATCCGCGACACGTTGAATGGTAGGAAGGCATAACCCTCCGAAGTATTTTAAAAACCCACATCTTTTATTCATTTTTAAAAACCCATTTTTCTGACGATCTCTACGAAAGGAATCAACCATTTAACGAAGGTGGGAATATGCTTACTTACCTCGTTATCCGTTCAACGTGCAGCTAGCACCACTCTCACAGCATCCATAGAAACGTCTTCGGTCTTCAATCATTTTCTTCATCTTCGTCTTCGGTCTTCAATTTGTGACGATAACTCTTGAACTTCGTAAAATCTTGACAATGTGATTATTTCCTCTAATTTCTTGTTGCTTGAAACTTCATTGTAGATATTCCTTCTTCCATTGGCTTTATTGAAAGAATGCAAAACTAAAAACGAACTATACAAACCCAAGATATGATAAAATGAATTTTTCTTGTCTCTTTTTTTTTATTATTATTTTTTTCTTTCTACTCTTTTCTATTTTTTTTTATGAGACAAGAAAAATAAAACAAATACAAAATGAAAACGAAACAAAACAATAAAACTAGTAATGAACCTAAAGAAATTTTCTCTTGTTTTTTTTTTTTCAATTTTTTTTTTTTTTTAGACAAGAGAAAATAAAATACAAATAAAATAGAATAAGATAAAAATGTAAGTACAAAGGCCATGGTGTAAGTACTTTACCGCATGATTCTTCACAACTTGTATGTCTTGATATCATAAATTTCTCGAACTCTCATCTTTATAATCTTCGCTCTTGTACAATAGTTTTCAACTTGTAAAAATTCTGCTCCTTGTCTTGTTGCTTTACTTGAATCTGAAATCTGCTCATTTCTGTGATGTTGCTTGTAAACCTTGAACGTCTTCAACTTTCCTTCGAATTTGTGATGCTCCTCTTGTTGATGATGATGGTGTTTCTATGGACCTGTTGGTGTAGAGAGAAAAAGTGGATGGTGCTAACTGCGAACAAGATTACAAGTGGTATGTAAGTTAGCAATTCGATGTCACCATCATGATTGACAAAATAGCACTCAAGAGATCAAAATAGTGCTTCTATTGGTGGGAGGTTGGGCAGCTCACCATTCTGCCCGGAATTAACGTACGGTGACACACACTCTAAAAGCACATATTTAGACAGGTACAAAGAATTGAAGGTCGGTGCCTCACATTATGTAACATGGGTAGTCTCCACTATAGGGGACCACAACTCTACTACCGAATTCAGTTTGCACCTTATTTGCCACTGGCATGGTTAAATCCAACTTTAACTCTCATACAATTAAGAAACCCGATCATGTTCTCTGTCATCTCTAAGTTCAGTCACTCTTATGAGATTCTCGATGTAATCTTAGCGACATGTATACTATGTGACTCTAAACTAACCACAAGTTGGAGTTTTTTATTCACTATTTTACACAAAAGTTGAAAATTTTGAAAATTTTACAATGCAAATGCAAATGCTTAACCACTCCCCCACACTTAAACTTTACATTATCCTCAATGTAAATTGAATCGTCCAAAGAAAGTCAAGGTGGGAAATACTACATGATATGCGACAAGAAATCAGAAAAAATAAATACAAGACAAGAAAAAAAAATAAAAACAAGACAAGAAATACTCATCGTATGGGTTGCCTCCCATGCGGCGCTTGGTTTAAAGTCATCAGCCCGACTATATCTTTGCAAGATTCATTCCCCATATATCAAAAATCTGAAAAATTGGGGATCCTTCCATGTAACCTGTTTTGCAAACACTAGCTTCACACAAATATTAGTAATATAAAACAGAAATGAAGCTATTAACCGATAAAAGTTTCCCCCACACTTATTCTTGTCTACACTTGGAAGTGTATAAAGAATATAGAAGTCGGGTACTTCCACGGTTTCTTGTTCCAAAACCTGCATAGTATGAAAATCAAGTATATCTAATGGAGGATATCGAGAAACAAAGTCATTCAACAATATTCTCGAAGCACATACATTCAAACCAATAAGAGGTAAAGGAGAAGAAACAATAGGAAACGGGTTAGACAAACCTTGCACAATCTCTTGTATCACGGAATCCTCTTCATCCTTGAAAAACTCAAGTGAATTATTCACCTCATGTACATCGTGGTCCTCTATCAAACCTTGCAACCATTCTTCGTCCGTTTCTGCCTTAACCACAGTCTCGACATAAACATCATCATTACAATCATTTGCAAGCTCAATTGGGTCTTCCACAATATTGGTCAAACCGGTCTCATTCTCAACATTCTCCTCTTCGTTGTAAGGTACACACTCTTTTGCGGATCCAAATCTCGCTATAAGGAACTTTTTTAGAACACTCGAAAATGCATCATCCTCAAGCTCCACCATTTGAATAGGCTCTTGATCATTATTAAGATCAATGCTTGAGTAATCTACACAAGTGTCGACATATTCCTCTTCGTCTTCATCTTGGTCCCAAAAAGAGTCCATTGTACACCCTTCGGAGATGTCACCATGAGTTGGTTCAAGCAATGTATCATAATCACCGTCACTATCATAGTTAACATAAGATTGGTCCTCGCTGAATTTAGTGTTGCTAATATCGAACTCATCCTTTTGAATAGGTGAATGATCATTATTACGATCAAGAGTTGAGTTAACTACACAATTATCAACGAAAGTCCCCAAAGGTTCGCCTTTTTCAACATAATTATTCATTTCCTCTATGTATTCATCAATGTCATTTCTTACGTCGGAAACACCTCTTTGAAGCTCTTGGAGTGTTCCATCCAAATTCTGGATATAGTGTTCCATTTGTTTGTAAAGCTCATTCGACAAGACAAAAGTAGAATTACTTACTTCAGTATTGCTAGGCCAATTATCTTCCATTTGAATGGGTGAATGATCATTACTACGATCAGAAATTGGGCTAAACATACTATGAGCACATTCGGTCGATGAAACTGGTTCCATGCTTGGTTGTCTACGAACTGACACCATGCTGACCATAAATTGTTGCATTTCATCTACCAAACTAGAGGAAATATAAATAGGAGCACAAGTATCATCCCCTCTTTGTGGTTGCTCACTTACATACCCACCATAAAAATGTTGGTATGTATGAGAATAACTAAAAGGGTACGTGGAATTTTGATCATAACCAAAGGATTGGTTTTGATTATACTCCCCGTAAGGGTGATAGTTGTCATATTGTTGAGGTTGAAAGCCGTATTGATTGCTCCAATATGCTCTGTCCATAGAAATTGGTACCTGAAACGAGATTCTCAAAACTCGGTTAAGAACCAAAGAATAAGAAAAAGTAAAACAAAACTAAAAACAAAAATAAGAAACCAAAAACAAGTGACAACCGCTGCCTCCCCGGCAGCGGCGCCAAAATTTGATCGTTGTCGTAGGCGTCAAAAATAAATTACACTTTCTTACTACTCAAAATATATAATGAAGCAAGGGCAAGAAAGGATCGTTCCCACAGAGAGGTCTTGGGTTGTCAATATATTTCTGTTCTTATATAAATAAAGGGGGTTTTCTGATTTTTATAAACTAAAATAAAATTAAGGCAAAACAATAAAAAGTAAACACGCAAATCAAGGTGTGAAAATATTGGATAAAGGTTTCATCTTCAATTGTAAACAAGTTTTGAATGTATGATTAGAATTCGTATTTAATCTCGTCATCATCAAAATCCCTAGAATATCTTATTGCAAGAATACTCCATAAATTTCCTAAGTCATCAACACACACATTAGAGCTGCGTATGTGAATTCTACCTAAAGAATAACCTAACGCCTTGCGCTAATCAAGTTCAATTCCTAGGAGCATTAAGTTTCAGAAATAGGCTAATCAATGCAATTGAAATACATTGCGCAAACAATTCGAACAAAGGTCAATTTCTACATATGACTACAAGAGTGTATCACTACAAACCGTAATCATATCATGCTAATCGTATTCAAGGTTATCGCTCGATGATGAACCCTAAATTAGCTATAGATATGGATGTGAGTTCAATCAATTCTAGACTTAACTAAACAAACATTCAATCATATTGCAATACATCAATCATGCAATTATTATAACCCGTAGAATCAAACGATAATATTGAGAGAAAACTAATTCATAAAAATCATAACTTGGTTGCAAAATCCAACTGCATCTTCAACCAATAATAAAAACTTAGTTACTTGTGTTTTTGGAAATCATCATAGAAAGCATAGAAGAACTCTCATGTGAAACCCTAGAAAACAAGTAGAAGCCTCCCTAATGGAGATATATAGGTTTAGAGAAAGAGTTTCTATTTATATGCTTCTCCCATTCCAAAAGGATAATCTTTCCAAATTTATGTCTTCTCAAAACCCATCTCCAAGTAGTCCACCAATGCAGCTCCCTGTCAAACTCCGTCCCTGAAGTCCTACCCGAGCATAGCAGCATCACTGTCGAGTTCTCCATCTCTGCCATCGCCAATAGCTAACCATCTCCACGATAATCCTCACTGCCATGGTTGGCAACAACATCAACTCATTAAAATGTCCTTCTCGAGCTCCATTCGATCACCAGCAATCCTCCATCTCAGTCACTCGACTCCATTCCATCACCGATGCCATCATGCAGTCTCCACAGTCTCGGCAACCCACTGTCAACATCCATATACGTCATTAGCAATCATTCACAAAGACCATCGATCACATGCATCTTCTCCAGCTCGACATCATCATCCTTGCTTCGAGCTCAACTCGCCATTCTCTTCGCGTCACCACTGTAACGCTAATCGCCAATAATGGCAAGAATCGCCTTGATTCCCTCGTCTTTGTATGTTTCGGTAAATACCATTGTTCATCTCGACCACAGCAACGTCCCATGCATTCTATCTTCCCTGTTCGATCTCGAGTTTACAACATCTCCAGAGTCCAAGCTCATCATAACCCATTACTCAATCATCTCCATTCCCATCTGTTCTTGGTATTACAGCATCAGTTGAACTCAACCCAGAGCCAACCACTGTGACCAGCAAACTCAAGCCAGTTCCTTCTTTGGCATCTGCATCTTGGTCTCTTCTCGTCCCTGACATCACTAACTTCACCACTTTTACTGTCCAACTTGAGTTTATCATCATAACATCAACCTTTCCTTGTTCCAGTTGCTATATTCGGCCTTCCACCTTCACTGATCTTTATCTCGTGCTCGTCATCATTACTGCCAGCATCCCCCGGTTCTCACAGCGTCACTGACATATTTATTCTTTCTCCTTCGAGCATTAACCTTGGAAGCAACATTCCATCAACCACCGACTCCATTAATAGCTGCAACCAAACTCACAGCAAACTCCATTATTTCTCATCAATCTCCGGCACTGCCTCCTTCGTTTACTGACCTTCCGACTGAAATACGAATCAAACAACCCCCAAACTTGAACTATCTATAGCCCTATTCTTCTCAGCATATTAGTCATGTCTTGTTTCAGCTGCATTTCAGCTCAAGATAGAACTCAAACTACACCCATATCTTGCACGAACTCCTTGTTCTTGTTGTTGTCTTTCGTTGCTCTTCAAATCCCTCCATACAAACCTTGCCATCACAGCTCATACCATAAACTCCCATTATATCATTCATCTACTCAGCACTTCATTCATTCTATAGCTGCACATCATTCATCATCACTGCCTGCTTCAATTCTCAGCAGCAACAATTGTTGCTTGTCTCCAAACTGCTCAGTACGGCACCTGCATCTTCACCACATTCAACCCATTCCTGCAGTCACAATCCTAGTCGAGCAGCATCAGTTGCGCACTGCATCTCAGGCCAACCATCCCATCTTCTCATTACAATTCTGTCCATGCCTTCACCGCAACAGCAACAGCTTCATCACCGATAATGGCTATCATCACCATCATTCTCAGTTCTCTGCTCAACAATAGTAGCAAGCCAACACTCCATGTCCTCAGCTTAATTCAGCCAACACACCCCCATTGTAGACCAACTTTCCCTGTAATGTCTAAGCCATCTCAAGCCACTGCTCCAGCTCAAACCACCTGCAATTCCTACCAGCTCTCAAACCCATGTAACTGCAACTCATTCTTCAAAACTCCAAATTTAGCTGTAAAACAACAGCATCACACCCATCTTCCACGACACTGATTCCCTGCAGTGCAACCATTCTTCATGACCAGCAACACCATTTAATTCATTCTCTACATCCCAGCTAACCACACGGCTATAACTCTTCATCTCTATTGTAACCAGCATCTCAGATAAACCTCAGCTGCAACTCTTCATCTCTATTGTAACCAGCATCTCAGATAAACCTACTCAGCATCACAACCTTGAAAATCTCCAACTCAAGCTCATTCCTATCGGCAACACTAAACCCAAAGTGCAAACCAGTACCACTGAATCCTCGATCCATCTCAAATTCTTAGTAATTCGCTGGAAATTCAAATCTAATGAAAACCCAACTTCAATCAATCACAAACAATCAATTTCTCTTTTTAATCCTCTCCAAACTTCCAGTTTAATCTCCTTCATTTCAATTTTACATCCACCTCTTGAAATGAAGAATGATTCACCTCCACATCTCAAATTCATCGCCAGTTCTTTGACAGAAACCCATCTCGAATCGCGTACATCACCGCCTATCGCTCAAGACCCACCAATCCATCTTCTGAGATCTCAATTCAACCACCTGATTCATTCAATTCCTTCACCAAATCATCTGTCTTCCATCTCACCATGAATTGATATCAACAGATTTATCTTCTTAATTTCTGCCACTAAAATCTCTTTGCTTCTCGATCTGTAACAACAGTGACAATCTCATGATAATCATCGTCTCTGCTTCAATCCTACAACTGCCGTTCTCTCACTCGGCTTTGAAATATGGATGGAATGTAATGAAGAAAAACTGAAACCCCCGATCTGGTTTTAGGGGTATGTAATGGCTGAAAATGCTATTGGCACCCATTGCTCCGATGAAGGCTGCCAAACTGAGGTGCCCCTATTTCTAACTTGTATTAATGATGTAGACTGTCCATTTTCCTCGACTGAGCTCCGAATGACTGATTTCATCTTCTTTTGCTCCGAATGACTCCATTGCACCTATAAAACTCAAAAACACACATAAGATACATAATTTATATGAAAACTCGCAAAGAAAGCATAAACAATATATTTAAATGTAGGTGTTTATCACACCTATCGGAAACCCTTTCTTCTTCGTTTGAAATTTACTTTTGGCAGGAAATAATTACAGCGGAAGAACATGATTAGGGTTCGGATTTTGGAGCTGTTTTAGGGAGATTCAATGGCTAAGTTTCTTCGGGATAGCTTATTTGAGTGTAGCAAAGCGTGGTATGATTGTTTGTTTCCATTGAATTTGGCTAGATAATCCAACAGATGAAATCAGGGCAGTTCGTGCATGGGAGAAATATTTCACGGGATCGCATGAGTTTTGGAAGATTTTCTCGTGATTTCCTTCAGCAGATTGATTACAGATGAGTTATTCTTACCAAACAGGTATGGTAAGTGCGCTGGAAATGAGAAAATCAAGGAGTTATACGGAATTTTGATAAAACAGGGAGCGTGTACTTGGTTAGAGACATTCACGGGATTTCATGGGATTTTCTGTGACTGGCTGAGTATTTAGTGTGTTTGTCTCTATCAACAATATGTTGTCAACGTGTTTGGAGGTTGGTTGAATGCTGCAGACGTGTGATAAGAAGGGAAGATATTCTTTCTTTCTCAAAACAGGGAAGGTGATTTATTTTCGGAAGTTTTGGATGGAAGACACGTGCAGGATTCAAATCTATTGGTTGGAAATAGCTTTGACAACTCAGATAAGACGTGTGGAGGAGATAAACAAGGAATTAATCCTGTAATTGTCAATCACAGATACGTGAAATAAAGAAAATATATTCTGGGGACATTTCGCATTATTTTTGCATTAAACCGGAGTATCTTGGTGTTTTCAGGATATAAATAGGTTGTGGGGGAGTCACTGAGGGCTATGGAGAGTTTGGGTACGCTGCAGAGCTAAGAACAAAGTTGCAGAGTGAGTTTCAGCAGCAGTGGGTGAAAGAAAGAAGGAGAAGAATAGTTGACAGTCAACGACAGTCGTTGATTGACTGTCACCTTTTCTTCCCTTTGCAATAGTTTTTCTGCAACAGTGCTTGAGTATATAGTTTATTTGTGACGCCTCCTTAGTGTTGCAAATCTCTGTTTTTAATTAATATTCATCTTTGTAAACACTTTTGAGCAATGAAATTAAATTTTGAGCGTGTTTCCAACATGATGAACTAAACCCAACACTGGGACGACGGAGGAAGACGAATTTCATACATGGGTAAAATTATTTAATTCTTTTTAAGACTTTTGCATTAATTTTAATTGAAATATGATTTGAATTAATTGGTTGTCATTTAATTTGACGAGGTATGCTTAGCTTAAATGTTTTGATACATCATGCTTAGGATTTACAACTAATCTTTTGAGAATCTACCTTGGCAAAATAAGAGTCCATGTTAATTGTATTTATTGAGCTTTAATTGTTGAGAATAAATAAATTGAACCCTATGTTATGAATTCGACGAAATCCTAGTCCCAGTAACTCTCTTCATCCTGTGACAATATTTTGTATATATTTTTCTTTTCTTTTAGTTTATTAATTCTTAAAATCAATCTCATCAGTCCTCTCAGATGAAGGTGCAATTTGAGCGTTCGGCTATTGACTACATAAACAATGCTTTTGCTGAAGCTGAGCTCCAAGCTAAAGGAGTTGTCTTTCCCCGCCTTCCTTATCCTTGATTATGTTGTCTCCAGCTTTGTTTTATATAAACTCTTTGTTGTTTTATGTCCTCAACTGAGGTATCTTCTTTAGCTTTGATGTCTTTCTTCTTCGAAACAATGCTTTGTGAGGTTTCGAACCTTTGTTATCTGCAACTTTTAAGACGTGTTAAACATATTTTAGTAAAATTGTTATTTCACTTATGCTATTGCACGCATATTTTGTTTAGACGTAATGTGTCTTATTGATCGCACAATCAAGTTATGACAAGGTGCTAAGGTATGTTTAACCTTTGGTAGAACATTCAACGTCCTACCTTGATATCCTTTGGCCAGAAGGTATCGTGGTGGCGAAGGTCCCTACGTGGGCAATAATTTTCATGTAACCCTAAGCGTTCAGCGCGGAGATTGCTTTACTTCGACAAGGTATCTCTATAGGGGATATCTTATTTTTTCTTATGCCTCATGAAAGGAGTTGTCGCCCCGAGGATCCGAGATTAACATATGCGCAGTTATGCCTTGCCTTGCCTCATCGTGAATCCTGACGGAGGGTGTCTATTCTAACCCAATTGTATTAATCAAAACTAATTTCTTAGCATAAAGTTTCTTTCATTGATTAGTAAGGTTTGTAATACCTTAAATCAGGGATAGAACATGGTAGGCTATTGCTCGTTCCTCTCTTCTCCTGAGTAATCACCATTCTCTTACGGGTAGTACTTTTTTAGGTACATCGCATTCCAAGGACGCTGTAATACTTCGCCTTTGGGGGTTTTTAGGTAGTAAGACCTTTTTCCGGTGATGTCATGTATGATGTAGGGCCCGTCCCATGTCGGAGCTAGTTTGCACCACTCCTTTTTTCTTTGATATGGCGGTATCTGGCGTAGTACGTATTCTTCGACCACAAAGTTTCGAGGGATGACCCGCTTGTTGTATTCTCGAGCTAGCCTTCATTGATAGTTTACCATCTTTTGCTAAGCTACTACTCTTCTTTCTTTAAGGTCATCCAGCTTTTCTAACATCAAGTCTGTTGTTAGATTCTTCTCACATGCCTTCGTTTTCGTTGTTGGGAGTATTATATATGTTGGGATTACTGCTTCGGCTCCGTAAGTCATCAAGAATGGAGTTTCCCCCGTAGATGACCTTCTTGTAGTTCGATAGGCCCATAGGACGTTGTGCAGTTATTCGCACCACCTTTTCTTGTATGCTCCTAGCTTCTTTTTTAAGTTCATCGTTATGGTTTTGTTGGTCGCCCCCGCTTGTCCATTGCTCTTAAGGTATATAGGAGTGGACTTGTTCTTCTGAATGTTGAAGGTATCAAACAGCATGTCGATGTTCTTTCCTTGCAACTGCTTGCCGTTATCTGAGAATAGGGCAGCTGGTATTCCGAACCTGCATATGATTTGCTCAAACAAGAATTAAAAGACATTTGTGACCCTAATTCTTTCCAAAGGCTTTGCTTCCACCCACTTGGTGAAGTAATCCGTAGCCACAATGAGGTATTTTCTTTTAGAGGTTCCCTTTATCAAGGGTCTGACAATATCAACCCCCTATTTGACAAATGGCCAAGGGCTGATGACTGAGTTGAGCTCCGTTGCTGGTGCTTTGATCTTCCTGGCAAAGCATTGATATCTTTCACATCGCTTAGCCACGTTCTTTGAATCTTCTTCCATGCTTAGCCAATAATATCCTTACATTTTGGCTTTGACCGCCAAGGATCTTCTTCCGCTGTGGTTGCCGGCATCTCCGCTGTGTTTATCGTGGAGTATTTTCCTCCCTTCGGTTCGTGAGAGGCACCGCATTAGAGGTCCGAGAAATGACCTTCTATACAATATTCCATCACGAAGGCTGTACATTGCTGCTTTTGATTCGAGCTTCCGAGCTTCTTTAACATCGGCTGGTAAGGTACCTTTGTCAAGGTATTGGTGGATTGGAATCCTTCAATCATCTTCTGCTTCGTCTTCGCTGCATTCGTCTAACATGGATTGGTCTCTGTCAGACTCTTCAGCTTCGTCATCTGATTCTTTTATTTCTTCATTTGTTTCTCCTTTGTTTGCTTCTCTCATGGACCGAGTTTGAACAGCCAAAGCTTCCTCAGCGCCTGAGATGGGTCCTTTTATCGAAGGTTCGTATATCCTTCCAATTCGTACGACGGTAGTATTTCAGTCTTTTAGCATGGAGGATATGAATGCTAAGGCATCTGCATGTCTATTGTCTTTTCGACATACATGCCTGAATGTTACATTGCTGATCTTTGACGCATGTTCCTGAGCTAGCTTTAGGTTCGAAGATAGCACTGGATCCAATGTTTGGTATTTGAGTTCGATTTGTCTAATGACCAACTGTGACTCACTAGTCAACCGAACATCTGATAAGCCTAGCTAGCTCCCGTGCCAAACGTAGACTATGTATGACCGCCTCATATTCTGTGATGTTATTGGTGCATTGTTCGAATTCTAACCTGAATGCGTAGATGAGTCGGTCTCCGGTAGGCGTTGTTATTACAATCCCTATGCCTGCGCCTTCTCCATTAGAGGAATCTATGAATATCTCCCATCTTCGTGAATTCTGAGGTTCCAGCAGATTCTTGCTTGTCTTCCTCCATTCCAGGGATGTCGTCTATCTCTGCTTCTTCGCTGAGAGGTAGGTCTTCCACAAAGTCTGCTAATATTTGTGATTTCTCGACCTTCCTAGTTTCAAAGATTATGTGGAACCGTTTGATCATGGAATTCCATTTTGCCACCCTTCCAATTTTCTCTGTGTTATCGAGGATTTGACCTATCTGAGCCTTCGTGAAGACTCGGATAGTATGTGCATCAAAATATATCCTTTGTTTTTGTGTTGCCACTACTGAGGCATATATAAGTTGCTCCACCTTGGTGTAGTTACGCTCCGCTGAACTGAGTGTTTTGCTGATGTAGTAGATGGGTTTTTCTCCTTTCCCTTGGTCTCGTACCAACACTGCGCTTATAACGTAGCTTGTTGCTGCTAAGTATAGAGTAAGTATTTCACCTGGCTCCGGCTTCTGTAAGATGGGTACTGATGCCAAGTACTCCTTGATTTTTTGGAAAGCTTGCTCGCATCCCGTGGTCCACACGAACCTGCTTCCTTTCCTTAGTGTATCGAAAAATGCCTTGCATTTGTCCGATGACCTTGCTATGAATCTTCCCATGGAGGCTAAGATTCCATTTATCTTTTGTACTTCCTTTAGTGTTTTCGGAGATGGAATCTCCATTATTGCTCTGACCCTTTCGGGGTCCACTTATATTCCTCGCTTAGTTACCAAGTACCCTAGGAATTTTCCTGAGGTTACTCCAAACATGCATTTCTCCGGGTTCACTTTCATGTGAAAGTTTCTCATGGCTTCAAATATCTCCCTTAGGTCTGACAGGTGGTTTTTCGACTCTTTGATATTGACTAGCATTTCGTCCACGTAGACGTCTAGTATCTTGCCTATCCATAGCTTAAAGATTTTGTCTACCGATCGCTGGTATGTTGCCCCGCGTTCTTTAGTCCAAAAGGCATCCTTGTATAGAAATACAAGCCTCGTGGGGTAAAGAACGCATTGATATCCCGATCTTCTTACGCAAGGGCGATTTGGTTTGTAAGTGAGTAGCCATCCATGAAGGATAGTCTCTAGTGACCTTCAGTTTGCATTGACCAGCTGGTTAATATTTGGCAGCGGGTAGCTGTCTTTGGGGCATGCTTTGTTGAGATTGCTAAAGTCGATGCAAATGCGCACGCCTCCGTTCTTCTTTGGTACAATCACCATGTTGGATATCCACATGGAATATTTGACCTCTCGTATGAACCCTGCTTCCAGGAGCTTTTCCAACTCCTTCTCCACTGCTTCCTGGTAGATGTCAGCTACCTTGCGGTTGCGCTGCTTGAATGGTTCCAATCTGGTTTGAGCCGAAGGTGGTGGGAGACCAAATTCGGGTCAATTCCTGGCATGTCTTCCATTGACCACGCAAAGACATCTGCATAATACCGTAGTATCCTTTGTAGTTGCACCTCCTCGTCCTCTTCTAGTAAAGTTCCGATGTTGATCATCTTTGGTTCCGTCTCTATTCCGATGTTGATTTTCTTTGTTGGTTACACCGGTGAGAAGGTTTATTTCTGAGGTCGTGGAGGAGTGCATTTCTGTAATTGTCATTCGGCGGAGAAGTCCGCTACCGGAGGGGCGGAGGTGCTCGCTTCTTGAACTGAGGGGGCTTCGGGGACTTTGAAGCCTTCGTCTTTTACTTCGTTGGCATTTGCCCTTCGTTTTTTCTTTCTTGTTGCTGTGCAGCAACTCTTTCTTCGTTGAGTCTGACCTCTGCTAGATTGCATAGCCTTGCGTCTTGTTGATCACCTTTGATTTCCATTTCGGTGTAGGGAATCGAAGGTACTAATGATATGTTGCAGTTGTTGCTCATAATCGATGGACCCATAGTCGTCCCATAATGACATTGTAGGGCGAAGGTGCTTCCACAACACAGAACCTTGTATTAGTTACTAATGGTCCTGTGCGTACCTGTAAGAAAATTTCTCCTTTTGGTCTAGAGACTGCTCCATTTAAACCGTATATTGTGCAAGTGGATAAATCCATTTGCTCAGCTGTCAAACCCATACGTAAGTAGGGTTCATAGAACAATACATTTAATGAGCGGCCCCCATCAATGAGGACCTTCGTAACATTCCATCCATGTATTGGAAGAGTGATCACAAGTGGATCGTTGTGCATCTCGACTTCCAGGTTGACGTCTCTTGTTGAGAATGTTAATGGCGTAGCCATCCATTCTTCCCAAGTTCTAGTAGGTGGTCCACTTAGCTTGAACACTTCGTGGGATTCTAGCTTTCGTCTGTTTCAATCTAACTCGAGGATGTTTTCGAGTAGCTCCTCCTGGCCTCCGCTGGAGAAGGTGATCATGTTGATGTATTTGCCGTCCTGCGGTAGTTCTACCCTTTTCTTGGGGGATACTTCAGTATCCGCCGGTTGTATTTGCACATACTCCATGAACTTGCCTTTTTCTATGAATCTCTGAATCGTGTTTCATAGGTGATAGCATGTGTCAGTTGTATGCCCGTAATACTGGTGGTACTCACAGTACTCCTTAACCTCCTTTGTCTTATCTGGCTGCTTTCCCCTAGTATTAGGGTAAGCAAAACCCGGCTTCGGTCCTTCCTTGCTTAGAATGTGAGAGAACGTTGTGTTTAGCTTTGTGTATATTTTATCTACAAACTCTTCTCTTCCTTTTCCGCTGCCTTTGACATCTCCGTATTTTGATCTTTTGTCTCGAGAGCTGGTTCTGCCCCCGGCTTCATTTTGCCTCTTAGGTATCTCCGAAATTGGTTCCAAAAAGTTTGTCCGTTGCGGAGATGTTGTTGTCTTTGTTTGCGCCCCGGGGTTGTCCTTCTGGATTTCTTCAAGTCTGATGTAACGATCTTGAACAAATCTAAGCTCTCCTTCGGAATCAAGGGCTCGGTTGTGAAGCTCCACGAAGATAGGTGAGGTTCTATCAAGTCCGTACTTATAGCAATTAATGGATTGACTTTCCCGATTGCTTGGCATGTCTTATGCCACATGTCTGTGTATTGCATCAATGTTTTCCGGGGTCCGATGGCTAAAGCAAATAGCCTATCTAACCCTGACTTTGTTGACTTGTTGTACATGTATGTCTCCAAGAACACCGTAGACAATTGCTCAAGAGAGTCAATTGAGTTTGCATTGTAAATTGTCATACCATGCCAATGCCGATCCCGTCAAGCTTTGCAGAAAGTACATACAAAGTACTACCTCATCTCTTTCCCAATGGGCAAGGACACGAGTGTAGTACCGTAGGTTGGGCTACGGGATCTGAGATACCATTGTATGCCTGATACGTAGGTACTGGGCATATCGCAGGGACAGGCTCCCTCAAAATGAGAAAAAGACAATGGAGATGTTGTCGCTTCTTGGAGTACTTCTTCCAGCATTGCGCCTGCGTGGCCAATTTTCAGTCCTTGTATTTCTTTCCGCATCTTCTCCATTTGCTCCATGACCATGTTCACATTGTGAGCATCTCTGGAAAATGCCTCATCATAGTAGGACTGAGAGGGCTTGTAGGTTGGATCCGTCTCATCTGGATCGTGGCGTGTCTTTCTGGCTCCCCCTGGTGGGTTAGCCTGTGGTGGGTTAAGATCCACCCTTCGTCTTCCTGAGATAGCTACGTTCTCACGCCTCTTTAACGGAGGGTGATTTTGGGGAACCTTCGATCTGTACATCCAGCATATCTTTTAGGTTCTGGTTCTCCTGGGCCATCACATGCATTGCATCCTCATGCTCCTTGTTACGGAGTAGCAAAGCTGCTACTTGTGCTGCCATTTGATCTTCATTGTGGATTCCACCACCCTAACGAGTGTTGTCGGCCGGATCCTTAGAGTCATCCACTCATTCTTTTATGACCTGAGCGTCGAGATCTAGCTGGATTGGAGTTAGGTTTCCCAACCCTCGTCCTGTAGGAGCTGAGGCTCTGGGTAACCCTGCATTGGCCGCATGTGGCTTCGTAACATTGGGATGCTCCGGTAACGGCATGTCGTAAAGTGGTTGTGCTCCCTATGTTTGCCCCATCCCTTCAGCGGGGGTAGGTAGTTTGTTGGTAGCCGTTCTTCTTGCTATTTCGCTTTGTCCGTCCTCAGTTTCATTTCTTCGATTCCCTTGAGATGGTTTTGAGATTTGCCTCTCGTAACCGCTGGTCGTGAGCTTGTTGGTATATCACTTGGTTTTTGCATGCCTTCGGTCTCTAGTTATCCTGATGACAGAGAAAGAGTGAAGAAATATGTTATTTGGGTGCCTCCGTCAAAAGTAGCAATAAATGCTCTGACATAGAAGACGGCTAAGCATCTTTTTCTGAAAAATTAATAGAATGACGTCTGATATGATGGGTATTTAATTTCTTATGACACCCGTGGAAAAAACAACCTTAAATGTTGAAAACAATTTAAAAAAGGTGTCAGATCTTCCAAGAAAAAGGGGTCATTAAATGCTTTGTAAGATCTTTTCTCCTTAAAATTCTCACTGAGATTCCTTAGTGCTAAGAGGTACTCAGATCCAAAGGATACTCTGTCGGAAAAAGTTGTTTTAGTATAAAACAAAAGTTTTAAAGTTTTGTGAGTGCGTTTTTGCAGAAAACTTTGTAGATCTGTAATATTGCAAGTCTTTAGAGGCTAAGAACTCAAAGAACTTACGTAAAAAACGGATGAACAAATCACTAGAGAGTGGGATTCATCGTTGTATAACTCAGATCTCTTCGTTAAAGAAGATGCGTAAGTTTAGAAGAAAAAAATAAAAGAACATAAAAACTCAAGCTGGTGAGCAAAACCTTCTAGCGCTTAACTATGACTACTAATTTTCTCATAGTCTACGTAATGTATACATCTCAGAGAATCGGATACTAAGCAGTATTGATGCCTCTGTTGAACTGATAATGCTATGTAATGAAAGGTATTCAAGATCACAATAATAACGAAGAACACAAATAAAAAGTAAATGGAACTAAGTTATCATGAGACACAAGAGATTACGTGTTTCGACTTTTGTCTACGTCCACGGGGTAATGAGTGATTGTTTGTATTAAGTTATGGTGGTTAAAAAGATCTTAAATGCTTACCAAAGTAATAGAGAGAACTCAAGTCGAAGTTAATACTTAAGTTCTAAACATTAAAGAGGTACAAGCTTAAGACTTGATCTCTTTCTCCTAGATATTGAATGCCCTTGGTTTGTTGGTGAAGCTTGGTATTTATAGACCCTCCTGCTTCAGGTATATCTTTGCTGTCTTTGGATCCATCGTTCCCTGATACACCTTTCGTACAAATGGTACCTTCGTTCGCCGCGTGCTTTCTCCAGTCGGACTCTGCCACATCAGCTTACCCACGTTCCTTCGAGAACTTCCCAGCTTCAGTACAGATTGTACCTTCGTTCACCGCTAACCTTTGCCAGTCAGACTCTGCCACATCATCTCTCTTCACCTGCTTTGATTAAGCATGTAGATAAGAGATTTGTGCATTTAATGCTGATTAGATATGTCATCTACCTCTGTCCCTTCACCAGCTGCCTCTCTCTAGACTATGCTTTACTTTTCTATCTTGGCCGTCGAGGTATCCCTTCTTTGGATAAGATTAAGTAGATCTGCGAAGGTGTCTTCTGCTACTCAGGTTCTTCTGTATAGCGAGGGCTACACAGTTATCTTGCATGCGACCACTAAAGCCGTGACACGTGCTCCGTAGAATATTGATATTCACAATGAATATTGATGATGTGATTTTGTTAAATATTCGTATGTATTGAATGACACTAGTAGATGAATCGAACTTTTGTATTTGTCACTAGGAATAGCCTATCTCACGGAGCTTAATGCATTTGACTAAGTCACACTTAGAGAGCGTACTTCTAGGAAACTTGATAAGTAGAATCCGGTAGTCGAGCACTTCTGTGTCCGGTGAATTCTTGAGATTGCGGGATATTTGAGTGTACTAAATATTCTAGGGTTATTAGTAATTGGTGATTTCATAAACATAGCTATATTGATAAGATTTTTGTTCCGTGGCTGAGAAAGAGTCCTTGATCATTCCCACCCCCATCGTTTGCATTTATTTGTTTTGCATTGTTCAGAAATTGAATTGACAACTTTAGCTCAACTTCCCTTAGAACGAACTTGCTTGTTATTGTACTACTAGTTAGTGTAAGAGAAGTAAGGAATTTATTTTTTATGAGTTTGACACCCGTCAAAAATTAGCGCCCTTCCGGAGCAAATCGGTAGTTTGAGTTGTTATTTAATTTTTCTGTTTTTGTATATAATTTTTATTTTTTTATCTTTTACTAATTTATCTTTTCTCAATCTTATTTCGTGTACCATCAATCACTTGTTTGCGTGTGCACAATTGGGAACAAGAGGTAAGTCTCTAAACGAGTTGTGTGCATAATTTTCAAGATGTATCCTTTTGGGAACAACATATATGGTTCACAAGACCATACATATTACGGTAATAATAATGATTTTCAGTCTCACTCTTACAATAGCTTCCAACCATATGTGGGACACAATCAAAACCAATCGTTTGGCTATGATAATTATTCTACAAGACCTTATGATTATTCTTATACATCGCAACAACCTTTTGGTGGTTATGTAAGTGGACAATCACAAGGATGGGGGGATAGTTATACTTCTCATACGTTCCAATCTAGTTTCATGCAGATGTTTGAGGAATTCAAGGATTTGCGATGTACATGGAACCAGATTAACTCAACTTACAACATGCCGAGTTTCGTACCAAGTGAAACATATGATAGTGTATTTAGACCTGTTCCGGATCGTACTTATGATCTTTCACCCATTCAACGGGAAGAGACGTGGTCTAGGGATCCTATTGTGAATAGTAGCGGAAAATGTGTAAACATAAAGAAACTCTTTAAACAATATAAGCAGTTGGAAGAACAGGGAGCAACGGAAGAGACTCTTCAAGCAATTTCTAGGTCCATACATGATGAGGTTAACCGCCGTGTGGATAATGGAGAAGTGCCCCAAGAAGAAGATTCCGAGGATGATGAATCTTTGGAAAATGTTGACAATGATAGTGCTCATAGTTCAACTCACGATCATAATGATCATTTTCTTATTCAAAAGGAAGAAGTCGAGTCTAGAAAAACTATCATTATTGATGGTAAGACTTATGTTGTGTATGAGAGCGATGATGATTATGACTTCTTTGTGCATCCTACCCCAAATCTAGAGATAGTCGATACTTTGAATGAGAATTCAACTTGTGATGAAGAACATAAGGATTATGATAATTTGCTTATGGAAGATTTTGATTTCTTTTCCGATGAGGAAGACTTGGTTATAGAAGAAACCAATGAATGTCTTGATAAGAGTTTGAGTGAGAATGATGATAATTGTGATGTGAGAATGGAAGTGTCCAGCAGTACCAAGGATCCCGTAATACAAGAGATTTCGCAAGGTTTATCTAACCCTTTGCATGAATCTCTATCTAATGATGATCCTCCTAAACTTGAAGTAGTTTCTCATAGAGTTGATAATCCATCTTTTAAAAAGATACCTCATTTGGGGCTGGAATTGTGTGGTTCAAAAATATTATCTGATTTTCTTGCTTCCCAGTATCCACCATATGTGTTTGAGTCTAACACCATGCAGATTTGCCAAGAGGAACGAACAGAAATGCCTTCCACTTATGTTTTGTATACACTTCCGAGTGTAGAAAAGACTAAGTGTGGGGGGGGTGACTCTCATGGGATGATAATTTCACTTTTCCCACAATATGCTAATATTATTGTGAAGCTTTTGGTATATATGCAGATTGTTTTTTGAGTGGATCCTCAAATTTTCAGATTGTTGATATATGGGGAATCTATTTTGAATGTTTCTCGTATGCGTCAATCAGGTGAACAATTCCAATTCTTACTTCCTTGTCTTTTTCAAGTATTCCTCTTATTCTTTTTGCAATGGTTTAAAACACATTGAGGACAATGTTTGATTTAAGTGTGGGGGTAGGGTATAATAAGAACAAAAATTGACGTATACAAAACTCTAACTTTCAGAGATTTTTGAACAATTTAGAATAAACACTAGCCTTTCTAAGTAGATGGCATTTTTTTCTTGACGATGAGGTATATATTGGCTGAGTTGGGATTAGATGCCAACTAAATAGCTTGTTTAGTGTTTATCCTCTATTGTTCAGAAATAGCTATGAGTTGGAGTATCAGTTTATGTAATTTGTATATAATTTGTAGAGTTTGATGCCTTTAGTTAAAAAAAATAGAAAAATAAAATAAAAAAATAAAATTGCATGATAAACTTCAAAATCTAGAAACTTATGCCTTCAGGATGACACCAGACAATATAAGTGGATGGAACCATCTTGATTGTAGGAGTTGAGGAACCCATTAACTAAAAGGACATAGCTCAGGTATTAGAAATAACATGATAGTTGTAAACATATCTCTAATCATTCTTATCAGTATCACTTTTCATTTTTATTTTTGCAAACTTTTTGTTTCTCTAAGTGATTTGGTGGGTCACTAACATCGAATTGTTATTACTGCTAGGATGCAATAGAGTTATTGAGTTACTTGAAAAAAAAAAAGACCAGGCCAATTAGACCAACCGGTCTATATACAAAAAAAAAAATGACACTTGGATAGCAATATGCGTGTGTTGTACCTGTCTCCGTCGCCTAAACAAACGTGGAATGCAGGATCCATGGGAATTACCATGTAATCTGCTGACAAGAAACATGCGCTTGGATCCAAAAGATCTAATCATGTTGTCGATTCAAAAAGTATAAAAAAGTGAAAAAGAAAAAGAAAAGAAAAGTTATTATTAGTATTATTGTTTTGTTAATAAATCGACCACTGGTTCCCTTGTATATGCCAGCTGAGTTGATATAGAATTAAGATTGTCGACCACTGGTTCCCGTGTATATGCCAGCTGAGTTGATATTAGAATTCAGACCAGTATCTCAATCCATTAGGATTCACAGGTTCATCTTAGCAGTGACCTTTAGAATGATATGGGAAACACCCTTCACTTTAGTCAAAATCGCAACCATCTATCTCTATATCCATCTTCTTAATTTATTCATGTGTGATTGTGGTTAGTTATATTTCGAGTATTGTGGTTTGTTCAACTTTCTGAGTAGAGCTTTATCACCTATATATGAATTTAAATCGCATTTGGGTACTTCCTCCTGTAATCATTTTTGTATTCGTCCATAGATTGTTTACAGGTAGTTGGAATTTGGAGTAAAAGGTTTTGTAGGTACACCTCTTGTAAACCTTCACGAGACTAAAACTCGTCCACTGGGGACACCTATGGTTTCAAAGTCTTGTTACATTAGCTAAAAGTAACTGTAATCTCGACGAGACAGATTTGTTGTATTCTTGTTTTATTTTGTTTGCTCGAGGACTAGCAAAGACTAAGTATGGGGGAATTTGATAGGAGCTTAAATTACATCATTTGAATATCAATTTCACATACTTTTCTTAGTTATTCTTCTTTTATTAGTGTATATTATGCTTTGTTTTACATTTTTTAGGTGCTTTGGAGTTATGCAATAAGAAAGAAGGCAAAAAGAGGCTCAATTTTCTACTTGGGAACCTTACGCGTTGGCGCAGTCGAAGCATGCAAGGACACAAGGCTTTGTTGTGTTAAAAGACCAGTTTATTGAAGCACTGGACAACCAAGATCAGAGCAACCATTGAATTCCAATTTGAAGGATACTAAATACAGAAAACTATGTTGAGTTATTCAACAGTTACGACCTGGTCATTACTCTCACGACTGCAATAAAGGTTCACCCGGAAGTCTTGGGTTATGATGGTTCATGGCCGGAGTTTAGCAGGAGTTTTGAATATCGAGAAGAGTAATAAGGGTTTTCCGCCAGAGACAAGATTCTCACACCGTAACCATGGATTGTATGGGTCAGTACCGAGGTTGAAGAACATATTTGAGGTTGAGACATTAACGAAACTTCTAATACAAGCTGCAGAGAAAGAAAAGTGCGGTTGTGCTTGATTATGTGCAGCCGGATCTGTGGGCAGTTTATTTGGCAGAGGCTAGGACTTGCGTCCAACAATAACAGGGAACATAAAGATTGGGTACCAAGGCAGAGTTTAGAAGATTGGGAAGATCAGTTGGGATCTGATAGCAATTCCAAGCCGACAAGACAGGGAAGAAGTAGTTTCTCATGGCAGAGTTTTGCGCTGGGAATCAATATGGAAAGAGTTTTAAGCGAGAAGTCGGAGAAGTAGGAAAGACTTGTTTAGGAAACTTGGGTTATCTGATCCGAGAATTTATATAAAAGGGAATGAAGGCTACAGCAATCGGCTATCATTCCATACCCCCTTCAACTTTTGCAACCCTAGTTTCAGCGAGCTTTGCTCGCTGAACAACCACCACCACCATCTGCGTACCACCTGCATTTATCTCTTCCACATCATCATCTCATACATCATCTCCATTCCATTCACATCACCTGCATCTCCACCAGTTTGCATATCCACCTGCATATCCAGTTCACCACCAATACCATCCCTTGCATCTATATACCACCATCACTCCACCTGTTCGCAGCAACCACAACATCACCAATTTTGTGGCAAGCAACAGTACCATACCAACAGTAAGAGGAGTTCACAGCTACAGCACCAAGCCTTCCAGTTCACCTTCTTGCACCATCACAACATACTGGCAGATAACTATTACAGCAGCAGCGCGCTTCCCACTTAGCCACCACCTATCCATTGTCATCATGCCATAAAACATCATTACACCTTGTTTATGGGTGAAAACTATTTCTGCCGGTTTTGGTAATTTGGGGTGTGTGGATGAGAAATGAGTTTAAACCTTAAACAAATGCACTACACGGGAGTGCTTCTAGATTCGAGAAATCAATCTGTGCAAATCCTGCCTAAACCAAGAAATGGCCGTTCCAGACTTGTTTCGGTCACAAAGTGAAGGAAATGGGGTTGATCTTAGGGAGGGAAGTGAAGAAGGTGTTGAGATTGTGAAGGTGTTGGCTATGTATGACTTATTGTAAAGCTGAACTGGCTTGCAGGATGTAAGCTATCGGTTAGAGTGTTTGAATACGATGGTATCAACACTTGCCTCTGTTGTCTGGACTTAATCTTGTTGTTTGGAAATAGGGAGGAGAACCTATTTATACAAGTCATTTGAGCCTTATTCACGTCTCTCGTGGGAAGTGGAGGAAGTGGAGTGATGGAGTAGTGGAGTTGTGTGTTGGTGTTACACGACCGCCTTGCCCACTTCTCATGTCGTCTCTAACCGTCCATGACTTCGACACGTTCTTGTGATGGCGCGTTGCACGTCGCACGTAAACCGCTGGACCAATACCCCAAGATGTATCCCCAAGTTTGTGACATGATTGATGTCTCGAGTGTGTGGATCGTGGGACCCACAAAAAGTAGCATGTAATGCTAGACTAAATAACTAAGTTATTTAGGAAGTCGATACTTGTGAAGTATCGTGTGTATTCTATGCAGGTACTGCATCAAGTATATTCAGCATGTATGAAGCATCGCTATTTTTAAGGCTTAACTGAGTAAGTCACGAATTTAAGCGTCTTAAAATAGCATCATGTCCAGCCATCTTCGAGTGATCGTTTGGAGGCTATACTGTGCAAGCCTCGATTTGTCCGATCACCTCATGTGGAAGAGTGGTGGACGGTGATCGTGGTGATGCCTTGCTTGGTCTCTTAACTCCTAACCGGGCTGCTTGACCAAGCTGGTAGAGTTGGACGGACGAGATGATCTCGTGACGCTCATCTCGCGACCGTTGATGAAGTTTTATGGCTTTTGAAGAGGTGCGCAGTATCATTTCTTGCCTTGGTCGAAACCAAGCATGGGAGGTGTTTTGAAAGGACCGACCGGCATGCGTGTAGACGGCATGCCCGTACCTCACCGGTCCTCATGAAGGTGCGATTCTAGGCCACTCAATTTGACCTGTTAGCAGAAGAGGAGCGGTTGAGATCGATTTGCAAATGAAATCTGTGTCGCAAAAAGCCGCGCATCATGCCCACTTCGGGCGCGCATTTCAAGACGACAAGCCCGGTCGGTCCCGCCGATTGATTTGGCGTGTGGGTGGTAGGTCGATATTCATTGCCTCATAGAAACGTGATCTAAGCCACTCAATTTGTCCGAGAAGTTGAGTGGTCGAGACCGTTTACAATTAGGAGGTGCGACCACGCCCGGTTTGGGCGTGCGGTCGAGGTGTCACAGCCCAAGTTTGGTCTTGGCCGATCGGTGTGGAGATAGGTGGGCCCGCAGTGATCATGTTGATACTTAGGACTGGACCGCTTAGTCTATTCCTGGAACCTTCATCCGAGCACGAGAAAAGGGACGCTCGTGATCGCGACACAAACCCTAATCAGGTTTTGCCGGCCGTGTGTCATACCCAGTTTGGGACGCACGAATCAAGACGACCAACTATAGTTGGTCCTGACCGATCGGCCAGTATGTAGGCGGGCCCACGGTGTTTGTGTTGACATGCTCGGGGCCCTTTGAATCTACATCTACACCCTCCATCTATGCCTCGAAGATGGATGGTTGAGACTGTTTTTACGATACATGTAATGTGCCGCAAACCCTAATTTATGGTTTTCCGTCCATACCGGTTTGGTTTGGACGGTTTGGAAAACTATGCCACCGTTTTGGGAGGTCACCATGCGGGCCCGCATTGGGTTGGTGGTGAATATTCCAATACCCGCTTGGGGTCATGGATTTAATCTAAGCCATCCAATCATGCTTTGGTGAGGTTGGATGGTCGTGATCGTTTATGAGACCGATATGGTGATTCAGTTCAAACATGCTCAATCGGGGTAGTATAACACACCGAGAGTTGTAGCCTGTATGGGTATTTCGTACATGTTTTATTATTAATGCTTGGAGATTCGTGTTGCTCTGCTGAGAACAACACTCAGTCGTCATGCCGCTCCGGTAATGAGTATAGGAAATACGAGGCTGGTTATGCATTAATTAATAATGCTGTAAATTCATAGGGTATATGGGATTATTGCCACATGCTCCAACCTGGATGAATTTCGTGTATTTAATTCACGAGAATCTTTGGGATTGTTGCCACATGCTCCATTCTAGGTGAATTAGTAAAGTGAAGAAGTATTCATCACTCATTAATGGCTTTATCTTTTGCAAGATGTTAGCGCATAATTTTGGCTTTTACAATTTTAGCCTTAAACGAAAATCCACCATCAACACACCTCAACTATCATCTGCTGTTTGGTTTGCTTGTTTAGTTTCATATATTTTGTTTGCTGTGTTATTTTGCCATGAACTCTAGTAGCTAAGCATTATTGATTAGGGACGATTTTGACGTCCGGACATGAATTTATATTGATATTTAAACTGCATTTTTTTTTTTGCAATTATATTGTTATTGCTCATTCTCTACTATGCCAATGATGTTTAAGAATTATTTTCCAATCGTTTAACTTGCAAATTGAATGGTTGTTTGGTGATTCTATTGCTAGTTAAGACCTCTTCGACTCGTAATTGTCTAGAGACTCTTAATACAAGTAGCGCTATCTGAATATTGATGATGGGATTTTGTTAAATATTCGTATGTATTGCATGACACTAGTAGATGAATCTAACTTTTGTATTTGTCACTAGGAATAGCCTATCTCGCGGAGCTTAATGTATTTGATTAAGTCACACCTAGAGAGCGTACTTCTAGGAAACTTGATAAGTAGAATCCGGTAATCGAGCACTTCCGTGTCCGGTAAATTCTTGAGATTACGAGATATTTGAGCGTACTAAATATTCTAGGGTTATTAGTAATTGGTGATTGCAGAAACATAGCTATATTGATAAGATTTTTGTTCCGTGGTTGAGAAAGAGTCCTTCATCATTCTCACCCCCATCGTTTGCATTTATTTGTTTTGCATTATTTAGAAATTGAATTGACAACTTTAGCTCAACTCTCCCTTAGGAACGAACCTGCTTGTCATTGTACTACTAGTTAGTGTAAGAGAAGTAAGGAATTTATTTTTGCGAGTTCGAGATCTCGTCATCCCACCCTAATCTGCTTAATAAAATCTTCTTGCATGCAATAATCAACTCACTTCCTTTAGTCTGGTTTTATTTAATTTACATGCATTAAATTCTGGTTGATTAATGGATATCACTTCTCATTACGTGTAGGTTATGGTCAGCACTTGGATGATTGCCTGAGACAACTAGGCATTTTTTCCTATATGTTTTCTCTTTCTATTCTGATTCACAACTTTCTTCCCTCCTAACCTTGATTTGTCATCAACGATAAGAATTAATTTTCCAATTTACTATTGTATATACTTTTCAGAACCCTAAAAGATTTTCCATTTTTTTATTCCTTCTTGTTGCTTTATCTTTGCAGGTTTTCTAGCCATCTAAGCTTTCTAGCTTCCTTTTCTTGCTATAGTTATCAGCCTCTCTCCAACTTTTCTTACATGTGCCTAACATTCACAGACCATAAGAAAGGAAACTTCTGCTTCTTAATCATGCTTCTACTTTTATTCTTCGTCTTCAACTATTCTCAGCAGTTCATTTCATCTCCCTTCTCTTTCATGGATCCCCAGCTCATTGTGGTTCAGAATAGAATGGAAAACACTTATATCTCATAAAGACTCAAAGCTTTAAAGCAACCAATTCTAACTGATGAAGATCTTATCGAAAGAGCAAATCAATGGAAGTTCTCAGACCTAGCTAAACTCTACTCGAGAGAAACAGTATTATGTTAGTGATCTAGACAAAGAACTAAAGAAATTATGGATCAAAGTAAGGATATCTTCATCAAGAAAGAAGATAACGACTGCCATATGATCAAGTTATACTCTTAAAAAGAATATGACATGCTTCAAGCTAATGTTGTGGTTTGTAGAGGGAGATCTTCTGGTCATGAAACCTTGGAACCCTAGAATCCCCAAATCTAGAGTGGATTTAACCAAGCAGCTTTTGTGGTTAAGGTTATACAACATGCAACCATAATTTGCTAACCCACCTATTGTGAATAGTATAACTACATCTATGGGAGAAGTAAGGGACTTTAGCTAAGATAATTTGATTCACTTATTGACCACTTCCAATCCTTCTAAGCAAGAGTGGCTTCTCTCTTGTATGTATGGTTCAACCTACAATGATTTAGAATAAACACAATGAAACTTTATTAAAGAACTTAGTGATAATGTTTTCCAACCCTGGATTGTAATGGGAGATTTGAATGTCTACCTTCACAATAAAGGTCAGTCATCTTCTAATCCTTCCATTAATCAGTTGGTGTATAATACAATTGATGTTGTTGGACTCATGGATACGGGTTTTGTGGGTAACAATTACACCTGGACTAATAAAGATAATGACAAAGGCTATAAAAGAGCATGGATAGACCTTGCCCTGCATAGTTCTCAGTGGAAAATTGATTATCCAGACTCTATGGTCTTCCACTTCCATTCTTGGATTCAGATCACTACTCAATTCTCTCAGTGACTGAAGCATACTGTACTAGAACTAGGAACACATGGAAGTTTTACAGATACTTGTTAAAAGATCCAACATGTACTCAACATATTACTTCAACTTGTATTAATTTAGCTCCAAGGAGCTTTTATTAAGGGCAGAAACATTCAAGATCAAATAGTATTAGCTTCAGAATTAGTAAATGAGCTAGAAACTAAAAGAAGAGGTGGAAATGTGGGATTGAAAATTGATATTACTCAAGCTTATGACTCTCTTAGCTGGAATTTCCTATTTAAAGCAATGAGGTGTTTTGGTTTTTCTGAAAAGCATATACAGTGGATTCACATTCTTCTAAAATCTGCAAAGATTTCAGTCTTGATAAATGGAGGCCCTGCAGGCTATTTTGGTGTAGGTAGAGGCTTAAGGCAGGGAGATCCTCTCTCCCCTATTCTATTTGTTATTGCAGAGGATGTTTTGAGTAGAGTTTTAAGCTCAATGGTGGAAAAAAATCTACTTACTCCAATGGTTAATAGAAAGGGTATCCAACCAACACATATTTTCTTTGCTGATGATATTTTCATCTTTTGTAATGGTGAAAAAAGAAACCTCAGAAGATTAATGAGAGCTCTTGAAGACTATCAAAAATCATCTGGGCAAACAGTCAACACTACAAAAAGTAAATGCTTTGTTGGTGGGACAAGTGAATTAAGGAAAAATCAACTTGCTGAGATATGTAATATGACTTTATCTTCCTTCCCTGATAAGTATTTAGGAATAATTCTTAATCCTGGAGTGGTAAAAACTACACAAGTATGGAGCTTTGTGGAATATTTACATGAAAAATTGGCAGGTTGGAAGGGACATCTATTATCATTTCAAGAAAGACTCATATTGGTAAAGTTTGTTCTGTGCAATATTCCAATATACAAATGATGTCAGTGTATAAATGGCCGCAAGAGTACTTAGAGAATGCGAAAGAATAATTAAGAACTTTCTCGTGGTCTGGAGACTCTTCTATAAAAAAATTGATTACTTTGAAGTGGAACAAGGTGTGTTCTCCTCTATCGAAGGTGGCTTGGGCATTAAAAGACTTAAAGTGATTAATAAAGCTTTATTAATGAAGCTTTATTGAAAGTACAAAATAGTGAAGAGGAATGGACTAAATTCTTTAGAGCAAAATTCCAGAACAATGAAGGATGTGGGATTTCATACTATAAAAAGTCTTCTATATGGCCTGGTATCAAATGGGTTCTGCCTGAAGTTAATAACCACTCAAGATGGCTGGTTGGAGATGGTCTTAGCATATCTGTTTGGCAGGATAGATGGATCAAAGATAAACCTTTAAGTGAGTTATTTCCGAGAATGATATCATGTTAAATCAACCTTACCTAAAAGTTCTTGATTTACTACAAAATGGTGAATGGATAATTCCTACCGAGTTCTCCAATTTCTTTTGGTGCTAATGAACTACCAAATGGTGGACAATAAGGGTGATATGAGAATATGGTGTGGAACTCGTTACAGTAACTTCTCTTTGCCTACTTGTGAATTAATTAGAGATAAATTCCCAACTCGCAATGGACTTCACATATATGGCATCCCGGCATTCATCCCAAAGATATCTAGCAATATTTGGAAGCCAGTAAGAGAGTTGTTCCATCCGATGATAACATGAAAAAGAGAAAATTTCAACTAGCTTCCGGATGCCCTTTTTGTAAGTGTAATGAGGAAACTTTTAGAACATATTTTGTGGTTTTGTGACTTCACGAGATAATTTGGAAATGGTTGGGAGGCATTTTCTATTTCCTTAATCCTACTTCCTTAGAAGATATTCTTCACTTTGCAAAAACCAAAAGCCCCCGCAGAAAAGAGATTTGGAGGAATCTTGCTCTTATCACATTGAAAGAGATATGGTTCTTAAGAAACAGATTGGTGTATGATAATGCTGTAATCAAGCAAGATGAGTTTAAAAGAAATATTTTGAAGATGATACAGGAGAGTGATATTAGAATGAAGCAACCTATGTGAATTCTACTTATGATCTCCGAGGTTCTAAAATCCTTCAATCTGAAATGCAGAAAAGTTAAATCAACTCAGGTAACAGAAATCTTCTTCTCTCTTCCTCAGTTTAATCAACTTCTATTATGTTGTGATGGAGCTGCAAAAGGTAATCCTGGAATAGCTGGTTTTGGCTTCATTGGAAGGTCTTGGAAAGGTGAGTTTATAGTGGCTGCAATCGGAGGCTTGGGCATTCTACTAACTTCCCGCGGAAGTAATGGCAATTCTTTTTGCGGGGAATGGGCCATTTCTAATGGATTTCTAAATGTCTGGTTTAGTTCAGACTCCAAAGCAGCAATTGCAGCTTTTGTGTCTGGGAATTTGCCTTGGTTTGCTATAACAAGATGGAACAAAATATGTGCTAGTCTGCGGTGGAGTTTGTTCAGAGTTTCTGGGAAATCAATTTCTCCGCAGCATTCTTTAGCGAAAAAAAGAGGAGCAAGGTTGAATAAAGGGAATACATAGTATATACGTAAAGACCTCCTTTCCTTAAAATGTTGGAAATTCCTTTTTTCCCTTATTTTAGATTTCATTAATTCTGTAGGCCTATCTTATAAAGGCCCATTTTATTTTCCCTTTCTGTTGGGTTTTTGTTGTTTTTGAACATCTTTTGGTTTTAATATAAATTCTTATTATCGAGCAAAAAAAAAATAGCTCCAAGTAGCACTTCACATCACATAGGACAAAGTGGAAATTGAATTATTGTCCCTCCTTTTGATGGGCCTTCACAAATATCCTTGTCCACTATATTAATATCCCTAATCCAAAAACAAGGAAAATTAATTAATTATACTTTCCTTTAATACCCCCTCTCAAACTTTAGTGCACTTTTATTTTTTAGATCTGGAAACGATCTTTTTCTTTTCCTTTCTCCGCCATCACCACCACCCCTCTCCATTATCGGCACCTTATCACCGCCACCATCAACGTCTCTGCTACCACTACCATCGCTATCCTACCAGCACCACCACCGTCGCTATTCCGACCAGCACCACTACAACGATCTCCACTATCAACAACATTACAGAGAGAACCATATTTCCAAATCAATCACAGATTTAAAATTACATAGAACTTATTTTCAAATCCTAATCTTTATTAGAAATATCAGGTTTATTCCGATTTCAGTTGATTTCAGCTTGAAGAACCAGAAATCGATGATAACAGTGTGTATCAGTTGGGAAGAGACGATGGAAATCTTCATCCGTAAGTAGATCTGAAGTTTCAATTATCAAAACAAAATTAAAAGATAAGTTTGTTCTCTTACTGTTATTTTAAGTAGTAGCCTAAATTTGATCTTGGGTTTGATTTTTTGGTGTTGATTCAACATGGTTTCTTTTTTTTATTTCGATTTTAAATTGAGTTCTTGATTGTGATTCATTCGAAACCAAGCAAATGGAGTTCGTTGTACTATTGTGGTGGTGGTGGTGGTGGTGGTGATAGAAACTTTTTGGTATTGTTGTTGTTGTGGTGATGGTGGTGATGGAAGGTGTTGTTACAGCGGTGGTGCTGGATGTTTGTTGCACTGCAGGTGATAGCGGTGGCTTTTATTGTATGAGTTGGTGGCAGTGTTGGTATGAGTTGTTGTTACAAAGATTGAAGCCTGTTGCTGAATGAAATATGGTGGTTATCTGGGTTGAAGCAGGCAGTGATATTGGATCAACTATGGTTGTTGATCCATATATTTTGGATCAACTATAGTTTTTGATCCATATATTTTGGATCAACTCCTGTTGTTGACCCAATTTTTTATTGGATCAACTATGGTGGTTTTGATTGGAATGATGAAGTTGGTGTTGGATTTTTGGTTCTGGTTGTTTTGGTGGTGGTGGTGGTGCTGGAGATGTGTGATTTGTTGGTGGCGGTAATGGTGGAGAGGTACGAATGAGAAATTAGTCATGGAAATAGTAGTAGAATGGTGGTTCCGGTTGTTGTAGTTGTCGAGATTGGTTTTGAAGCTAGTCTTGGAGCTGTTGGTGTTTATGAAGCTACAGGTAATGAAATATGGTGGTTATCTGGGTTGAAGCAAGCAGTGATATTGGATCAACTATGGTTGTTGATCCATATATTTTGGATCAACTATGGTTGTTGATCCATCTATATGGGATCAACTATTGTTGTTGATCCTTTGAACTCATGCTTTGTAGTTTAAATCATGTAAATTTGTTCCAATGTTGAACTTGTGGTGCAATGGTAGCATGACTGACTCCATGTCAGATGATGCGTTTTCGACTCACGCCAAGTTCACTCCATTTTACATGTATCAACTATCATTATTGATCCAATTTTACATGGATCAACTTCCATTGTTGATTCACTAAAATTGGATCAACTTCTACTGTTGATTCTTTTTTCTTGGATCAACTATCGTTGTTGATCCCCTAAACTAGTTAAACTTCTACTGTTGGTTCTATTTTTATTTGGATCAACTATTGTTGTTGATACAAAAATATTTGAACCAGTGGCGGCGACGGTGACGGTGGTGGCGGCGGCGACGAACTTGTGGTGGTGGCGGCAACAGACTAGTGGTGGCGGAGGACTAGTGGTGGCGGTTGGTAGGTGGTGGTTGTTGAACGGTGGTGGTGGAATATTAGTGGTGGTGGTTGTTGAACGGTGGTGGTGGAATGGTAAATGTTGGTGGTGGTGGTGCTAGTGGTGGTGGTGAAGTGGTAAAGGAAGAAATTTGTTGTATTTTGATATAAAGAAAGTTATTATATGGGTGAGGGTATTAAGGTAATCAAATATTAAATGGATAAGGTTATAAAAAAGTAGGGACATATTTATTGTTGTATAAGGACATATTTATTGGGTGTCAAAAGTAGGGACATATAAATAATGTACCCTAGGACAAAAGTTATCCATAACTAGAAGGGGCCTAGCTAAATGGAGCAGTAGATCATTTTGGGCACATACACCAACATATATCTCTACTTAAGATTCAACTACAAAACCTTCAATCCCAGCCTTTTAGTGATTAGAATAGCAACCAGATTCAGGCAACTATAGATCAAATGCAACACGAAAAAAACTTGGAAGTGACATTTGCAATGGACTGAGATGTTTGGATTATGGAAGTCGATAATAATACTTCATATTTCCATGCTCTATCAAATAGAAGAATATCAAGAAATAAAATTACAGATTCTTAGAGACTCAAATGGCAAGTGGTGCCAAACCGAGAGAGGATTTAGCTAACCTACTCACAAAACACTTCTGATATTGCATCAACAACTGATCCAATTATTCTTAATTCTTCTTTTAATCATATTCATGAAATTGTATCTCCTTCAGATAATGAAGAACTCATGAGAGTGCCTCTTTTGAAGAAGAAATTTTTCAAGTGGTTAGAAGCTTATAGAGTTGGAATTCCCCCGGCCCAAATGTTTTCCAATTTGGTTTCTTTCAAACCCAATGGTCAATTGTGGGTAATGACATTACAACTTTAGTTCATAACTTCTTATCAAGTTGAGCAAATGCCATCAAACCTGAACCGGACCTCCATCCGGTTAATCCCAAAACTAAGCATCATGCAACTCCTAATGATTACAAACCAATTAGATTATGCAACATTACCTATAAAATAATTTTTAAATTATTAGTTAGCAGGATGAAACCTCTCATGCATCAAAATCATCTCTAACTCAAAGTCGCTTATGTTCCTAAGAGATTCATAAATGATAACATTATTATAGTCCATGAGATAATCCGTTCAATGAATAAATCTAAGAAGAAATCGGCTCAAATAGCTTTAAAACTACAGTAAAACTTCGATAAATTAGTAGCCTTGGGACTGGAAAAAATTATTATTTTAGCGAAGTTATTAATTTATCGAGTTAAAATTTAGCCTGTACAAGCCTAGTTGGGACCGAAGAATTTTATTATTTTAGCGAAGTAATTAATTTATCGAAGATTAATTTATTGAAGTTCTACTGTAGATATGTCAAAAACGTTTGATCACCTAGAGTTTTATAGATAAAATGCTTGGTAGTCTTGGTTTTTCTGAGGACTGGAGAATACTTATGCAACAATGTATAACAACAATTTCAATCTATATCATATTAAATGACATCTCTTGTGATGAATATATTCCAACAAGATAATTAAGAAATGGGCATCATCTTTCCCCTATATTTTCATCATTGCTATGGAATTTCTCACAAGAAGTTTAAATAAAGCGTAAGACAATCGTCTCATTCAAGGCTTTCGAGTTGTTAAAAATGTCCTTTAGTTAATCATCTATTATTTGCGAGATAACTTCTTATTATTCTTTCAAGCAGATTAGAAGAACATTGATCACATTCTAGGTATTCTAAAATAATTTGGTAGTCTCTCCTGACTTGATCGATAAAATTTTCAAAATCGGCTTTCATTATAGGGGATATGTCACCCGATGAAAATTGAACATTGTCCGAAAACTAGAGTGAAACAACTATGCTCCTCGAGATAAAAACTTAGGTTTACCAATTTTACTTGGTATAAACAATATCAAATCATTTCAACCCATTAATAACGCCTTTGAGAACAGACTTCAAGGTTGGAATTCTAAAATTCTAAATTAGCGACTTTAACTACAATGGTAAAATTAGTTCTAAATGTTGTTCCTTCGCACTACATGAGTAGTTTCCAAATTCCAAAACATACAATCAATCAGCTGAACACAGTTCAAAGAAGATATGGTGGGGTCATAAGGGTAATATAGGATAAATTTTGTAGCTTGGAACTCGCTATATTACTCTAAAAGTAATGGAGGACTTGGTTTTAGAAATCTAGAGCAATACAACATAGCCCTAATTAGAAAGCTTTCTTGGAGACTCAGACCGAGTCCGACCAGCTCCTGGTCAAAATTATTGAACCCAAATACTCTCCTTCTTGTGATTTTCTACATCTATAAGAAGAACATCAAAATTCATCTTGGATATGGAAAGGAATAGAAGAGGGTCTTCAACATGTCGGGAAGTATCATAGATGGAATGTAAAATGTGGTACTAAAACATTAGTTTGGTATGACAAATGGGTCATAGGTTTAGATGAACCCCCTGCTCCAAAAAATAACTCGATCCAATCAAAATTGAGTATGTCTGTGACTTAATGATGCAAAATCCAAGAAGATGGAATGTTCCTCTTATACATGTTTGTTTTCCCTCCACACACAATTTAGACCTGATAACTAGTATGCATACGAGGCAAGATGGTCATGATATTTTGGTCCGAGAATCAAATAAAACAAGAAAGTTCTCGGTTAAATCGACTTATAAGGTTCTGACAACAAACCCCTATCAAGTTCATTGTCAACAACGAGATCATTCAAAAACAACCTGGAAACAACTTTTGGAAGACCAGAGCTCCACATAAAATAAAACTTTTTATCCGGAAATGTCCGAAAGACATAGTTCTAACGAAAGTGAAACTCAAAAGAAATACAAAAAGAACATTGATACTCTTTGTCCTCACTGTCATTGAGATCAAGAAACTCTAGAACATCTAATCATTAGAAAGTGACTATTCAAGATCTGTTTGGCTTCTAATGAATGTTAAAACTTATAACATTCAAATGAATCATACTTGTTTGTGTCTTAAATAACTAGTTGGTTTTCTCAAACTACGGTGATAAAGATTCAAATAAGAAGAAATATTATTATATTGATGACAACTGCCTAGTATATCCGGGAAGAACAAATGTGATAGAGTTTTTAGGCATAAAAATCCAAACAACTTCATCGCAAAACGAAACATCAACAATCTGATTGAGCGGTGTTACAAAAGAATAGAAGTGGATGAATACAACTTCATTGAGAAAAGTCTTGGAAAATGGCTCACACCTCCGATTCTGACATTAAAATCAATATAGATGCTTCATATGATGATAATAATTATGGTACTTATCTAATAGCTTGTGTTCATACAGGAAATTTCCGTGGCATCAAAGGAGATTCTGCTAGATGTTGAACAAATGGAGCGCTTGGCGTTCAAAGATTCGAGTGTTATGGGCCAAGACTCTTAAAGTTAACTATGAAATTTTCGAATCGATTTTTTCTAAATGTAGTCAAGTCTATCGAAAACGTTGTTGCTTATGTAAATTGGTGGAATGGGGATAGTAAAATAAATAGAGCATCTTCTATGTAGTATCAATCGAGTTGATCGGTCATGTTAAGAGAACAAGCAATAATGCGGCTCACAATTAACAAAGCTAGAACCCAGAAAAAGCATCTTTTGATTTTTGGAATACCATCCCACCTTATTTTCTCTGATGTTATTAAGGATGATGAAGTTAGACTCGTGTTATATGATTATATTTAAGTAATATACTACCTCTGTTTCTTAAAAAGAGATACTTTCACTTTTTCATTTTGGCCTATTTTTAAGGCCAAAATGCAAAAGTGAAAGTATCTCTTTTTAAGCAACGGAGGGAGTATTATCTTTCTACTTATAGCCTGTTTGGATGCAGAAGTAGAAGTCAGAAGTGCTTCTCCAAAAGCAGAAGTCGAAGCAAAAGTCGAAGTCCCATTTTTGCTTCACAAAAAGTCGATTTTTCGCTCGCTTCTGGAAGTCATTCTGAAATTCTATTGCCAAACTGACTTCTGACTTTTTGACTTCCAGAAGTCAATAAGTTACTTCTGAGTGTGCATCCAAACAGGCTATTAGAGCAGATCCTATGGACTGAACAAACATGAAAAACAGATAATTTGTTGGTTTATTGAGTAAGATGGAAGAACAGGCGCGCGCTTGATAAAATATCGGGCAGTTGAGGCACACTCAGGCGCAGGAGCCGAAACGCGGCGGCGTGTGTCTCAAACTTGCCGGTTTTTCAATCACACGCTTGGCGTCACCGGTGAATCCTCCCTTGTTTTCCCCAAACCGCCAATGACTACTTTCATCCAACTAACATTACTCCTTTTTGTTTCCCTATAAATTCAGTTCATCTCCAAACTTAAAACTCACACCTTATTCATCTCTACCCAAAATTTCACAATTTCATAGTATCTCAATACTCATTTTTCTTTTATTTCAAACAAAACTATTCATATAAACTCAATCTACCAGAAAAAAATCTCATCTTTATAAATTTAATTCTGAACAAATATGGCATCCTCCTCGCACGGATCACAACAATGATCACAACAACAAACACAACAAAAATCACAACAACAATCACAACAAGATACACAACCAAGGAACAGAAGAATTCGTGGTGTTAAGTATACGATAGATGAAGACGAGTCAATTTTGTAGGAATTATGTATTATATCCATTAGATGAAATCAATGGTATTTATCAAGGAAAAAAACTTTTTATGAAAAGATTTTACAATTTTTTTGAAGAAACCGGTAACATCAATAGACGTGATGATGAAGGGTTGTCTCATCGTTTCACACAATTTCGCATCCGTTAGTGAATATGTAGTTTTGATCATTCAAATGTGGCGCAATAAAAAAAGTGGTGAAAGACCGAAAGTGGAACGAAGATGTCGGGAAGAGTGGCAAAGATCCCACAAAACGAGTTTCAACGTGAAACTTGTTTCACCATTTGAGGGTGCTTAACAAGTTTAATCCATACTTGTTGGAAGGTAAGCAAGTGCAAGATCACCACATGGTCCAATCTCGCAGATTTTCAAAATGGTTGGCCTGCTTAATTACTCACCTAAAGAAACCGGATCTCCATATACTAGGGTCTCCAAGTAGTCGGGAACAACACAACTCTAATCTAGACGTTAACACCAACGTCAAGAGAAGAAGAGGAGGGGGTCAGAAAGCTGCAAGATCAACGAGAGACGCAGCCCAACGAGCATTAGAAGGAGGTTCAATCGAGTTCAACTATGCTGAGCACAAGGAATTCTAGATGAAGATAGAAGCAGATAGAGCAAGGGACCGTGGCATTGCCATAAAAAGTCGTCTTTAGCGAGAACAATACTACAGGGGTTGTAAGCTAAACACGATACTCTCCTTAAACACTTCAACAATGAATGCACGACAACTTGTTGTATGGACTAAGGAAATATATACGGTCGAACAACAACAGTCCCCTCAACAACCGACCAAGATGAGAATGTGGAAGAAGAGCGAAGATGATGCCTCGGAAGAAAACGAAGATGAATACAGTCTTGATAACTAATTTTAATTCTTGTTTAGTATTTAAGTTTAATTTAATTATAATCATTTATTTAAATTTACTTTTAATATAATAATTTTCAGTGTAGTCGTTTAAAAAAACAACTTTAAATTAAATAACACATTAATTAAAATAAACAACAATAAATTGAAAATAACATATATTTGCCTCTGCCTCGCCCCCGCGCATCATCTTTTGTTCCTTTTAAAACCCAAAGGTGCTTAGTTAGATCTTGTCTTAGTTGTCCATAGATTCCCTAGTTTTGGAGTCTGTCAGTGGCAAGTCTATATTCTCTTGCCGGACGCCCATGCTCCACTACAAGATTCGGCCTCAAATCTTCATCTGGAAAACTAGTCCAGGTTGGGTCACGTCTGGTTTCTTCAATGATCACGTTATACATAATGATACAAGCCAGCATAATTTTGTTCATTTCTTGAAGATCAAAAAAGCGTGCCGACCCAACTATAATGGCAAACTTCCTTTTCAGTATGCCAAAAGCGCGTTCAACATCCTTTTTGTATTTTATTTGTTGGGTGTTAAAGTACTTCATATCCTTCGAAGTCGTCGGTCCAAAACCTACCTGACTATAAGCTTGAACCACAGTTGACCATTCTGGATAGATTTTGTCTGCTAGATAATAACCCTGAGGGTAGTGATGACCATTGATGGTGAAATTACGGTGCGGCGAGATCCCATTCTTAAGATGTTCAAACAATGGTGACTTATACAAAACGTTGAGATCGTTATTTGAACCCGGGAGTCCAAAAAAATCATGCCAAAACCAACAATCATAAGTAGCTAAAGCTTCAAAAACTACAATTGGTTTTGGATAATGACCCTTATATTGGCCTTCCCATTCAACCGGACACGCATGCCATGTCTAGTGCATGCAGTTAAGACTACCTACCATTCCCGGGAAAACTCCTCACGGTGTTTTCTGCACTTATTCTTTGAATATCTTCCTGAGTAGGCTTTCTTAATAAAGTTGGACCAAAATGCTCGACTATTGTTTCACAAAAAAAATTGAGATACCTAAAGGCGGTTGTTTTCCCAATACGGATGTAATCATTCGTGGAATCCGCTGGTACCCCGTAACATAGTATACAGAGGGTCGCAATGACCTTTTGTTCAGGACTAAAGCCTCGTACATGTCGTGCATCATACTGATAATAATTAGATAAAGGTTGTACCTGACAAAGCTCGACAATAATCCTTTGCGTCCAGTTGCGGCCCATGCGGAATCTTCGTTGAAAATCCTCATCGGAATAGACGTAATCATGATTAAAATAATCATGCATCATCTTGTCGTGGTAAAAATGTCGATCTCGCCACGTCCATCTTCTAGTCATAACTTCATATGGCTCTGAAGGCTTTGGTATGATCCCGGTTTGTACTTGCAACATAAAATTTCTCCTTCTTCAATCTTGAATTGCATCTTCATCCATTTGACGCAAAAATTCCAAACACATTTCTTCCTCTTCTTCATACAACATTTCAACCATCTCCATATCTTCCCTGAAGAACCAAAATCAGTATTCATGGTTGAAAATTGAAATCAATTGAAATTAAGAAAAGATTGATCGGATGAAAGATTGTTGTGAATTTGTGAGATCAAAGTCGAGCTGTATTTATGAAAGTAGAAACTGGTCGTCCAGGTGACCGTTTAAAAGTAGTCGTTGGCGGTTTTGGTTCAAACTCCAACGATTCTCCTACGCACGCCAGCGGTTGTACTTCAAACTCCAGTGGCAGCACTTCGTCCCGGCGCTTAACGGTCAACCACCCACTTTTTTTACATAGTGCAAAACCACATTTGATCATCCACCAGCTCAATGTAAATTTGATTTTGTACATTGCCATAGGAATTGCCTTAAGTAATACATTATTCACCTGAGTTTCGTGAATAACTGCAGCTGTAGAGGGCATGAATGTCTTATTTCATTTCAATCTTTATTCTCTTTCTTTCATTTTCTCTCCGGATTTCTCTTTGGCCTTCACAGTGAGATAAGCACTAGAAAAGACGGTGCCCTAATTCTCTGTTGTGTGTAAGAAAAAATGGGATCAACAAAATCAACAATGAAGAAGATGATGAATATAGCAGATGATGTTTGGTTTGAAGTCTGTCTCCGTCTTCCTCTTGATTCAATCTTCAGATTCAAGTGTTTCCAAGGTATGGTTATCAATTCTATCAGACCCTTATTTCATTAACAAGTGGTATAAACTCAATACTTCATTAGAGCAACCACAATGGACGATCAACCCTATAAATATGGTCCAGAAACTAGACACAGTGGGATGGACTAAAGAGTAAAAGCTGGACCAAAACCAAATCTGAGACTATATTTGGTCTGAAACCCAGACCAAAACCAAATATAGTCGAGCGAACATATTACGTGCGTTTCAATCCAGGCGAAGTTATAAAGTACGTTTCTCGTGAAGCGTATGTAAAATCCTCGTTCCATGGTGAGGCGAAGATATAAATTACGCTCAGTTGGAGCGTGGATAAAATGTACGCCCGGTTCGGCGTTAATTATATGTACGCCTGTCATGAGGCGTGGATTTAATGTTCGCTCCACTGAGACGAACGATATACATACGCTTGAACTGGGGCGTACATAAATTTCACGCCCACATCTAGCGTAGGTATAGTTCACGCCCCACAACAGGCGTGCATAATATGCACGCCCCACACCAGGCGTACATAAAGTTTAGGCCTAAACCTAAGCCATTTTTTTGAGTTAAAATGTTTATAACGTTCGTAATTTTGGAACGTTGGAGAAAATTGAACGTTGGACATTTTGGAACGTTGGAGAAAATTGAAAGTACCACTGTGGAAGGTCCTAAAACCTCTTTGCATTTCTCTAATGGCCAATTCTTATGTGAAAACCAAAACCGCGACTACCAAACCATAAACACATTTACGGTATACTTTCCTGTTGATTAAAAATCAAAACAAAAAAACCCATTTATAGTATAATTTCCTCTATTTTAAAATTAAAAGTTATTTTCAAGTGTTGCACCGTTTATCATTGGGTGTCAATACATGGCTCACATTATATGTTCGCTTGGATACAGGCCCACTTATTATTCACGCCCCATCAGGCGTACATTATATCTCCGTCTATTTATGGGGCGTATATTATACTTTAGCCCCAGACCCGGCGTTTGTTAAGTCTACGCCCGTTGTCGGGCGTAATGTTTATATACGCTCCATCCAGGCGTGCATAATAACTACGCCCATCAGTAAACGAACGTAAAATGTACGCTCGATCATATATAGTCCACTACCGTAGCGTTGCAACACGGACTAAACCCAAAATTTAGTCTTTTTTTTTTTGCACTTTAGTCTTTGGTTTTGATCGCACCACTGCAGTTGCTCTTATGGGCATTAGTTCATGCTACTTGTAACCGAGATATCTCAGGTACAGCACATATAGAAGTCAGGTTATCATATCCTTAGTTGAACTCACAATTTATATCTCGTTATCAAAGTGGGTTCTCTTTAGGATTCTTAAATTCAAAATATGACTTGTGGAATACTGCTTTCTTCGAATATGGATTATTGATTATAGGGTCTAGTAATGGGTTGGTTCTCTGCACAACTAGTTATTTCTTTCAGAGGATTTATTATGTTTGTAATCCACTCACTAAGAAAGGTGTTTTACTCCCACCACCACCGAAAGAAGAATATCTAGTTGTAACTGGTTTCACATGTGAAGAATGTTGTTTTTCATCATCGCTAATTTCGACGAGTTATAAAGTTATTCGTGTTCCAATTCTTGATACAGCAAGCACATTCAAAGTTCATGTATTTTCTTCTGATTTGGGTGAATGGAATGTCTATGATGGTTTATATCCTCCTGGTGTACATCTGGGATTCTCCATCTATGACAATTTTGTTACCCATATATAAAGGCGTGTTTTACAGGATAATAAAGGGGGGTGACAAAATTCTAGCGTTCAGTGTTAATAGAAACAACATCCATGGAACTTCTGGCAGTGAATGTAGGCTGATCAACTTGCCTGACAGGCCGATGGATGATGAGCACAGGTTTTTACGTCAATGTCTATGGGAATCAGAAGGATTGATATGCTACGCGAGAGTCAAATATGAGGAGAGAAGTTTGAGTGTTTGGGTACTCGAGGAAGAATGGTATTTGCTGCACAAGGATACCCAAAATTTATGATGTGTTAGCACAAATGGAGTCTCTGTTGATAGGAGTGGAAACTGCAGTTGATTTGATTAGAGAAATTGAGGTTTCAGGTTTCAATCCGGTCGAAAAAAATGTGGTTATACTCGGCTACAAGAAGTATGTTTGGGCTTACAACATTGCGACCAGAGAATATGAGCACCTTTCTCATGCTTCTTTCCTGAGTGGCAATTTTTCAGCTCCTCATCTTGGTGCCTTAACGTTTGCTTTAAAGCCAAGGCCGACAATACTTCCTCCAGTCTCTTGGTGTGACGATTCATTTGGTGTCGGATGTTCTAATATGATGGAGACGTGCATGCAATGGCCTATTTGGAGGCTCACGCCTCAGTGTCATAATTATCTTCAGATTTAGTCCAATTCCTTCATGTAGGGCTTTAGAAGCCATTTTTTGTTTTCCAGTTAAGTTTCGTTTTGACAATACCAATTGAGTCGTACTTCCATCAGTTAGGTAATTGCAAATTTGTCGAAAACTCGAGGTTTTCCGCTTTTTTTTTTTTTTTTTTTTTTGTCTTACAGGTTACGGTTTTAAGTCTATTTAAGTATGTTGATTTTTTCTAATTAGTTTTGATTACAAATCCTTCCGTTACTTAACAAAAACGGACTCAGAATTGCAGCATTGGATTGGTTTCAGACTAAAAAGGTACGGTGTTCTGCATTAGCTGTGTGTTCTTTTTTTTCCTCCCTTTTTGGATGGATTTTTGTTAAAGGGACAGCAAAATGAGATCCGAGGAGAGCAAAAATCGTAGTTGACTCACTAACTCGGACCGATTTAATGCATTTCTATCATCCGGACAAAATCACCCTCAGCAATAACACAAAATTTTCACACACATTTAGTGTCAAACCGAACCCTAGCTCTCTCATCGTCTTCGACAAACCCTTACCACCATTAGTGAAAATCATTACATATAATCTTCAAAATTCACTTCTGATTAACCTGTACAAAAAGGTTAAGTCGTTGTCGATTCAAGCAGGGTGGTGCCGTGAGAAAGTCAATATCAATTTTATAGCTAACGAAAATTTATCATTCTTTTATGAAATTTTTTGTAGCTAATGAAAATTTACCAATTATTCATCACAGTTACCATTCAAAAAATCAAAAAACGAAACAATATTATCCTGATATGATGAGCATGTTCGTTTTCAAATGGTAGTGCTTTTCCGTTGTAATTTACGGACATGATTGCATGATAGTTTATTAATTTATTTGCCTGGACTTACATGGATTTATTTTCTTGTATATATGCAAAAAAATAACCTTGCCATTTTTGTGATTACAATGACAAGGCCAACATTCGCCTCCATTAATGGTAGCTAGGGTTAGAAAGAAGAACACACGGGCAGGGGAATAGGTTTTAATTTGAGCACGTGAAAATTTCATGTTGTTAGAAAGGGTAATTTTGTCCAACTCGTTAAAATATATAGAATCGGTCCTAGTTAGTGAGTCAACTACGATTTTTGCTCTCCTCGGATCTCTTTTTGCTCCCTTTAACAAAAATCTTTTGGGTGGTTGGTTCTATTTATTTATTTTTGGTCAAAATCTCAAAAGGCAACAACTTACTAGAATACAAGTTTGCAACTCTGATTTAGTCCGAACAACAAATAGCATTTTGTTCAAATGACACTGATTGTTTATATGTTACTAAAGGTAAATTTAGCATCAATCTTTACCACATGGAAAGCTTAGCAATGAAAAGTACTACGGGAGACCTCACAGTGAAAAACAAAACTTCTGACAATAGATGCAAATTTCTGCCTGGATTAAGCTGCACAGATAATTCCTCACAGTGGATCTTTTGTTTGTGATTATTCCAGTCTGTGTGTTATTTCATGGTTCAATTCTATCTGTCTTCTGTTTTCACAGCATCCCATCCTTTTTTCATGGTCATTTAGACACTCATGTGTGCAATAGCATGAGTTTTTGAGGATCAAAATCACAAGATAATTGAGAATCTAAGCTGCGTATGTGCCAAGAGCGTTTGTTTGAAGCTCAAAATGGTGTTTTTGGTAATTTAATTCTTTTATAGTATGCCTCTTACTTGCCTAAAGTTAACAATCTGTGGTGAAGTTGGTATTGAAACTCTGAACTGTATGCACTGGGCTATTTTTAGGCCGACCGAGCGAAGCGAGGGAGGACTCTATATATGGTGACTTTATGACAATATGAAGCGTGACATATTTTTCAATTACACAAAAAAAATTGAATTTTGGTCCTAGGACACTGAAAAGACTAAGATGTCCTCTAAATCAAATTTTACCTTTTTACCTTTAGATATTTTCGTAAATAAACCAAAGAGGAAGGGGAATAAGGTATTAGACATTTTGTAAATAAACCAAAAAGAAAGGGCACAACAGTAAATGCATTTTTTATATATTTAAAAACCTCATATATTCCAAACTACAAGTCGTATTTTTATAAATTTTATATATTTGGAAAGTTTCTTTAAATTACTTACGCAATGAAAGATAAACAATGATATCAAATTTTGTTTTTCAATTTTTTTTATTATTCTCCAAATTTTGTATCTTTTCTCCTTAAAAAATTAGCGAGAAATTTTTAAAATTGTATATATCTTAAAAAAATTGAAAAAACTACAAGAAAAATAAAATGATTGACTAAGTATAAAAAAGAACTAATTTTAAAATGAAAAGCACAACATATGGTGTTGAATCACCACCAAATTATTTCAAAGTAAAAATATACCATGGCCTATCTCTGTCGAAAAAATGATACTTTCGCGTCGTGTTTGGAAAAGTTATGCCTTCCCATGTGTCTCGGGAAAAATAATATTTTCACCCTACGGCGGAACTAAATTGTGAACACAAAATTTAGTTTTACGTCAATTTTTTCGGTCGGCCATCCCACCGTGGTAGCGGTCATCTAGTATTTTTTATTTTTATAATCTGTCAATTCTTTTTTCCCCATTCATTTTGTACTGGAAATCTTTTCGGAATTCTAGATTCACCGAGACATGGGTTAGATTCACATCGGATCATTATGTTTCTGCATTATGTAGTCATAAGTAACCGTACGACCCAAGCTGATAAACCTACCTATATACATGACAAGCAACTTAACTTTCAAAAAGAAAAAACATGACAAGCAACTTTTGAATTGGAGCAGAATTTTATGCATGGTTGTCGATGTCGAGCTGTAGGGACCAAATAATAACAACAAGATAATCATTTTTTGAAGAAAAAGAAAATACTAACAAATAATCACCCCCAATATGATACTGTTCAAGCAAATAAAGTCAAATGTCATCAACAGTCGAGTGATAGCACAATTTGTAGCATAACAAATAGATGGGTGGAGGTGGAGGTCTTGTAACTAAACACACCAGAGAGAGCATTACTTTGATAAGCAAAGGGGATGAGTTTTTCCAACACCGGAAGATAAACCATCTGTTGGAAAAACTGGGTTGCAATAGAAGATGAAATAACACATGAAAAGAATGTTGTACTCCAAACTTTCAAGGCTCATACGATTTCTTTTAGACAATTATTTCTACCCTCCCAATAAATTGGCGATTAACATGTATGTGAAATAATGCCTCTGTGATCAATGAAAGCCCTCTGTGGAAATTGAATTCAAGGTTTTGTACCCCTTGATCCAATCAAGAACACATGTAAACAGGATTTACATCGATGCTTTTAAAAGAGAGAAAGCAGAAGGTTTTTCGATTATATCTTAAACGAGTTTTGGGAGATATTTATTTATAGAGGTTTTCGTGATCTTTTCACCAACGGTGTTTTCTTCTCGAAACGATGAGTCTCTTCATCATCGACATCATGGATCCGATTGGATTTTAAGATTACGGATATGTTTTAACGGTCAAACAAATACCAACGCGGGTCGACACAGCCTGGGGGCTACTCCCCCAGGACCCCCTTGGATAGCGCAGTTGAAAATATTCCAACACCATCAATACACATGCACAAGAGTAGAATCAAGTTCGATAGTCCTAGCTGCTACAAGGACACACTTGCAAAACTTTGTTGTTTTTCCTGCAGAATGCAGATACTTGGCAAAAGAAAGGAAAAAGAAAATGACAATACAGTGACAGGATTTAGGGTCCCATAACCATTACAAGGTTCCGTAACTCTACACGGAAACAAAAATTTCATTTCATTCACCGCCCCATACAAGAAAATACGAACCGACCAGACCTTTACATTTCACAATGTCAATATCAGACGTACTATTCCAATTTCTGACAAGTGATTCTAGTCCATATTCTAAAACCTCCTGTGTTTCTTGATTCATAATTTCCTACAACAGCTCACGCAGTACAGGGTGTTATGTCGATCAACCGACGAACCCAATCGCAAAATGAATAAATTGAATCGTACCAAAACCTGTCCTGGACTGTCTGAAAAAAATGATATACTCTTAAGAAGTTACCAAATTTACCCCATGACACTACTGAATATTAAGATCCAAAGATAACTGCATCTCCAAATTGTTCAAAATAGTCACAACTTGAACAATTGAAGGTCTATTTTTTCGAGTATTACTAACACAAGCTGAAGCAAGTTTAGCTAATCTAGTAACAGGTTTTAAATCCGAATAAGGAACTGAAATTCTAGGATCTAAAACTTCAGTAATTCTTAAATCTCTAATTAGAGGTATAGCCCAATCAACAAGTAATCCATCTTCAGCACCTTTTCCGCTTAAAAGTTCTAACAAAACAACTCCAAATCCATAAACATCATTTTCTTTACTAACACCTTTCTTCTCAACCAGACACTCCTTATCAACGTACCCAATCAAATTTCTCATTTCTTGAGGTGCTAAGAAAGAAAGTCCATAATCACAAACTTTAGCAGTTAAATTCATGTCTATCAAGATGTTTGAAGGCTTAACACACCCGTGAATTATCGAAGGCGACATGCTTTCGTGTAGATATTCGATTCCTCGTGCAGTACCAGCAGCAATCTTTACGCGTTGTGTCCAGTCGAGGAAAGACGCGTCATTTGCGTTTTGTTGAAGGTGGAAATCCAAACTCTTCATGGGTATGAATTCCGTGAGTATAATTCTTTCTCCTGGTGCCTCTGAGAAACCTACGATTGGTACGACGTTTGGGTGGCAGGCTACAGAGAGAGATTTAACTATTGAAGAGAACCCAGAACCAGCATTATTTAGTACAAGACGAGAATGAATTCTTTTTACAGCAATTGTATGATGTTCTTCTCTTGTTACTGACGAAGTACTAATAGTAGCAGCATAGACAATTCCGAGACGACCACTACCAATGATTCTGCGTTGGTTGAATCCATCTGTGGCAGTATCCACCTCGACGAAAGGATACGCACGACCGTAAATCTTCACCGGAAGATTATCTTCAGATTCCACCGATTTTTTTCTACAAATCAAAATGATGAGGAGAATGATACTAAGTGTAAAGAGAATTATTGAAAGAAACACCATTACGATGTCATACCCCACAGAACCACCACCCATCATATTAAAAAAGATCTGTCTGCAACCTTGTGAATTGGATCCTGAAACTTAATAAAACAATCAGACTACAGGATACGCAATAAACATATACAGTATAATCTCCGTCTGAACGCTCGAGTGATCAATTTTGACTCGACTTGTAATACCATTGAACCCACCGAATGGGGAAGATTATATGAAGAGGCAGCGGGAGGACCTGGGAATGAAGACTAATGGTTGTATGAATAGAATGGGATGAATAAATATTGAAGTGGTTATAAAGTAAAACAAGAGAATGGAATTTATGAGGTCAGATATTTGATCAAGGTTGGGTGATGAAAAGGAAAGGCATAACAAGAACAAGAAACAAAATTCAAAGATAAGCTGCCCGAGACTTTTGAGCCTTGGGTGTCATCACTATATTAATTAAATGTGCAAGTTTTTTTCCTAGTCAATATCCGGTAAGCTACCAGATTTTATTACTGTATTAGTTACTAGGAGTACTATACTAAACGTAACCTTATGTCACGTTTAGTAATTTCTGCATTTTCGCTCGTTTTTTATTGATTACAAAGGTTGGTTGGATGTTTCCTGCTCAGCTGCTCTTCCTCAGTAAGGAACTGCTTCTCTTCCTAGAATAACTTTTTCACTTCTGTTATAACAACTAGTACTACTTCTAATGAAAGTTCTATGTCCTACACAATAAACTGTTTCAACTACAATTCCTAACAGATTCAGATTATCTCATTGTCACATACAAAAAGCCTCCTTGTTTTAGACAGTGGGTTCAATAAAGATTTAATACTGTACCTGATACTCCAATTCAAGAACCCATGTAGTAAAGATTCAGGCATGGATTTAGGTTTAAATGCACTGAGAAACTCAAGTATGTGAAGAACAGAATTTTTTTTGAAAATTTTAGTTAATAAATTTACTATGTGACAACAACAACAACTGCTCTACTAATGACTAATCTACGTATAATACCAATCTCTCCATTTTTCTCCCACTCCAACTTCAACCAAACACCAGAGGCAAATGAATAATGACAATAATACATGTAACACTCAGTAATTACATATCAGTTCTTCTAATTGAAGCTGAAACCGTATTTAATTCAGACATTAAACAACACTTCCATGATCTGATACGTCTTCGTAGTAGTATGGAGATAACTTGCCATCTTTCTTAGCCGTCTTTGGTCTGCTTTCACTACTCAACTCTTGCAAAAATTTAACTACTCGTCTCATCGAAGGTCGATTAATAGGAAGAGGACTAGTACAAAGTAAACCAAGATTAAGGACTTTACATATCTCTTCCTTGAAACAAGAATCCAGTTTGGGGTCGATTACTAGATCAACCTGGTCTTTTTTATCCAACGTTGAACACACCCATTTTACCAAATCCTTCTCTCCAAATTCTGTATCAAGTGGAAGTCTTCCTGTTACTAGTTCTAGAATTACCACGCCAAAGCTGTATATATCACTCTTCTCGTTAACTCTAAGAGTGTACGCGTACTCTGCACCATTAAGACCAAATTGCAACATATTCAGATCAAAATCTTAATCACCATTACAAAAAAATGCTAACTGAGAAAACAAAATATGTACTATTAACAAGGCTGGACTAATGTGGCCTAATATCTACGTTTGATAGTCAAAATTGTGGATAACTTAGTTCAAATGGAATCAAGAAATTAAAAAGACTAACCTGGAGCTATGTAACCACATGAACCAGCAATGACAGACATGGACTTATCCCCTTTTCAAGAGTGTCAACGACCTTGGCAACACCGAAATCAGCAACTTTTGCTCCAAATTCTCCATCCAACAAGATATTATTCGACTTAACATCACGATGAACAATCGCTGGAACACAATCATGATGCAGATATGATAAGCCTTCTGCTGCATCAACTGCTATTTTATACCTCGTTGGCCAATCCAATAAACCTCCTTTACTACCATGCAACAAATCACCCAAACTTCCATTGGGCATATACTCGTAAACAAGCAATTTACAATCCTTACTAGTACAACAACACCATAATCTCACAATATTCTTATGCCGAATTTTCCCAAGTGTCTCAACCTCTGCTTCAAACCCATCATCTGGAACCTCACCCTTTTCAGCATCATCACTTTCATTCACTTTCTTTGAAAATCCCCAGAGCTTCTTCACTGCAACGGCTTCTCCATTACTCAATACAGCCTTATAAACTTTCCCAGAAGCCCCACTTCCTATCACATTATCTTCGTCAAGACAATCTAAAATCTCATACTCACTGAAACCCAATTTATGAAATGAAGTCAATGTCCATTTTGATTTGTCAGTGCCTTTCTTCACCTTCTTATAATTCCTGTATTTCAAGAAGAACAAAAGAAGTCCAGTAACCAAAACAAGGCCAGCAAGTAAAAAGATTGTCCGATGCAGCCAGAGCGAATTCTTATGCTTAGATTCCTCGTCACTTGAACAAAGACCAGCTAATTGACCACATAAACCAGGATTCCCCAAGAAACTATCTTTGTAACTCTGCTTTGCATACAGAGGTGGGAGTTCCCCATAGAGTTGATTATTAGAAAAATTGAACTGATTTAGCTTCAGATTTTGTAATTCAATTGGGATTTTCCCACTCAAAAGATTGCCTGACAAATCAAGATAATTTAACACTTCTAGGCTACCAAACTCAGCTGGAATCTCACCTGTAATCTCGTTATCAGCTAAGTTCAACTCATTAAGCTTCTTCCACGACCGAATTCTACCCGGAAGCTCCCCGGACAACTTATTATTATGAAGATCAAGTCTTCCAAGCTGGCTAAGGTTCACAATAGTTGTCGGCAATGGACCTGTAAATGAATTATCATTACCAGAGAATTCAACCAAGTTACTCAATAACCCAATCTCTTCCGGTATAACTCCATCAAACTGATTCTTCGAAACAAGTAATACAGAAAGATTAGCTGCAGTAGAAATCATATTAGAAATCCCACCAGTAAATGAATTCCTAGCAAGTTCTAACAAAGATAACTTAGGCAAACCCCAAAAACCAGCTGGAACTTCACCGGAAAGCTGATTATTCCTCAACCGTACTCTCGTTAAACTCCGGCATTCAACCAGCTGACTCGGTATAGAACCAGAAAACGAATTATAAATCAAAAGAAGTTCTTCTAATACACCATGTTCACATAAACTTGCAGGAATTTTCCCATAAAATTTATTCTCAGAAACATCAATCCATTTTAAAGGTGAATTTTTGCCTAAATCATTTGGTAGATCACCAGTAAGTAAATTATTAAACAATCTTAACTCATATAGATTTGGCGATTTAGAAATACTCTTAGGAAGTATACCAGTAAATCTATTTTCATATAAATTGAGTGATTCAAGTGGTAACTCACATAATTCATTTGGAATCAAACCTTGCAAATGATTCATAGCGACATCAAATCTTCTCAACGTTTTGAGCTTCGCAAACCCCTTTGGAAGTTCACCTGATAACGAATTCTTATATAGCTCAATTTGTACAACGCTGGAGAGTTCGGTTATTGATTCAGGAATTGGACCGTTAAGATTATTTACGGCCAAATCCAAATCGATCAATTTTGATAGTTTACCGAAGCTATTCGGAATCTCACCCACGAGATTACAATCAGTCATCCAGAGAATCTCCAGACTCGATAAATTACCAAATTCAGATGGGATTTGAGTCGGAGTAAACGGATTATAAGAGAGATTCAGCTGTTTCAGAGTTGAAATGTTTCCTAAAACTGGAGGTATGGTTCCATCGAGTAAGTTTCCGACCAGTGAAAGAACTTCAAGTTGTCGGAAGCTACCAAAACTCGTCGGGATGTCGCCGGAGAAATTGTTTCCGGAGAGATCAAGATGTTGCAGAGTTGGGATATCAGCGAGAGTGGAAGGGATGGGACCCACAAAGAAATTCTGAGCAAGATCAAGGTGTTGAAGATTTTGACACGTGGAGATATCAACGGGTAGAGATGAGTTAATGGCGTTGTCGTACAGAGAGAGAAATGAGAGGTTTTTTAGACGACAGAGATGTACAGGGAAAGAACCAGCAAGATTAGAGCTAGAGAGATCAACTGAGTTGACTGAACGAGTTACTGAGTTACATGATATACCTTTCCATAAACATGGTGTATCATCTCTTTCGTTCCAGTTTGCTAGAGATAGATCTGGATCGTCAAGACTGAGTTTGACTCGTTGTAAGTATAGCCCTTCTTGGTTTAAACAGAGAATCAATAATGGTGATGAGAAAAGGAAGAGGAAGAAGTAGAGTAACAGAAGCATTGTGATGAGAGAGTTTACAGAGAAACTTGAGCTGGGCTGTGGTGTAGATAATAAGTAAACATATTCTTGAATTCAAGAAAACAAAAAAATGCGAGTTTCAAAATGGGGTTTTCCAATTTATGTCTCCGTCTCTTTGCAAGTGAGATTTTAGATAGAGTTTAAAAAATGGGGTGCTTTTATGTGCAAGTTGCAACTCTGTGATGGTTTTTTTTAGAGAGAGGAAGGATGGGGATGAATGGATGATGATAGAACAGCTACAAAGGGATCATTGCAAATGTGTTTTTAAAAATCAGAATATAAAATAGGTAGCCATTTAAAAAATTGATATAACAAAGATTCATGCACAGGCAGTAAAACAGAGCAAGTAACTAGTACAGACTACCATTACTACGCACTATGAAGACCATGACAGTATGACACCATTAGCAGTAGCAAAATGAGATTTTGTGTTGCTTTTGTACTTTGTTTATAATTGTACTTTGTTTATAAAGAGTAGATATGATTAGGAGGGGTTTTGGAACTTTAAAAATAAAATATCAGACAAAGTTATGCCACCAGCTACTGATGGAGTCTCACTAGACCCACTTTAGTCAACATTTACACATGTCTATCGCTCACTAGTCAGTAGTCACTCCATTTCAACCGATGGATAGGAGAAGATATTATCACCTGTCTATTGGGGGATCTGAAATCGTGGGAGGAGAATATTCAGGTGAGGAACGGAATTTGGATGGGTAGTTGCACTTATTTCGTTGTACGTCTGGGGTGAATTCAGTTAGGGTGATAGCAAGTTTGCTCATGCAAAGCGAAAATGCATCCTACGAGGCCGAGCACATGCTATGCGAGTTGACAAATATTATCCCGCACCGTTTTACGGGAAGATATCCCGCTCAAACGGCTTCTTTACAGTTAGATGATCCAATCAACAGTTGGATTTGCATTCAGGAAAGGATCCACCATTTCCCCCTAAAGGGTTCAAGGCTGTTGGATCTGGGTTTTAGCGTGATCTAACGGTAAAAAAGCCGCTTGAACGGGATAGCTTCCCGCAAAACGGTGCGGGACAGCACTGCTCTTCTGTATTAGTATTTCAAATTAATTTGAAGGCATGTTTGCTTTGAGAAGTCGTCCGGTAAATCTAGCTTGCCAAACAGACTTTAATTGGCTTATTCGTGTTCAGTAGTCACATTGGAGAATGCTTCATAAAAATATATATTTTCGTAACCTTTTCTTTTCAAAAATACTATATAAATACTTGCTCATAGGTATGCTAAAATTTTGTTCCTCAGTCTACTTAATCAAGTCGAAAGTTACTTGTCAAGGTGTATCCAAATGCCTTACAAAAATAGGTCACTATTTTATTTTGATCTGTAAATTGCATTTGACTAAAAGTAAGCGCAATTATAATTCAAATAGCTAACACCTGGCCAGTTTTGGATGATTTTTTTTTTTAACAATTTGATCTAGTGTGACAATAATATGAGGAAAACTTTGTTGCAAGAAAATTGCCCCACTGAGCGACTAAATAATCAAGATGGATATACTCTAAAAAAAAATTAGCATTCCTCTCTAGTAATAAATCAACTCACTTATTTGATGGATTCTGATAAAGTGTTCTTGTTTTGAAATATACTAGATTAGAGTAACCCCGTTTTGTTTATGAACTTTTCAAAAGTATCATTTTTTCCCCAGATAACGTTTTCCATGCAGCTAAATGCTAGTTAGCAGTTATTTCACTTATTAAATATCTTATTTACCCTTGAACTACATCTCCTTGGTGGGGAGGGTAAATGATTTGACGATCCTGAAAGCGTTGTAACAATCCTGAACCGGGCTCGATGAACCTGAAAATGGTTTAACGATTCTGAACTGGGTTCAGCGAACCTGAAAAGTGTTGTAGAATGACGATTCTCCACCAACCCAAAACCATAAGACACTTGGAAAACGATGAACCCTTTTTGGGGAGTGATGTAACGAATCTGAGAACGGTGAAACGATCCTAAACCTAGCTCGACGAACCTGAAAAATGATATAGAACGTAAACGTAGCAACAAATAAAGGGTAGATAAGTAAAATTCAGAAAATCAAACTAGTGTTGACTAACTCAAAGGGAAAACTTAACTATAATGATATTTTTGAAAATGTTTAAAACACAGAGGTAGTTTATTAAGTCGGATTTTTAAACTAGGGTACTTTACCAAAATTCCATTGTTTCTAAGTCAGCAACAACTCAAGAGAGTATGGAAGTTTTGCACTTCCATATCCAGCAGATAGCAGTTGGGAGCAACCCTTATAAATCCTTCTGAATTGAATGAATCAACTTGAAGTGCTAGCTCGGTTCCATAAAAGCAGGTTGGCTTGACTGGTGGAAACCTATAGGCTACAGGGTATTTAGCTTTTCTTATCGAAAGTCATAAAACAAACAGTGACAGTAAAAAACAAGTGTCACAATCTATATATAATCATTACTATAAAAAAAAAAAAAATCAGCTCTAAGATTAAGCTTGCTACGAAGAAGACTCGAATGTAATGGCAGGGATCAGGCATCTCTACTGTAAGCTTATGATATTACGGAGTTGGGTGTTATTCCCTCTCTTTAGTTTTGATATTTATTGACTCCAGCGAATAGGGTGATTTGGTATGGGTTGGGGACAAGAATGGGAGGCTCACTACGAAGTCGGTTTATAACTTCAATGTACATCAACTTGTGCCAACTCAAGTGTTTTTCCGAGAAAAAAGATTTGGTAAATAAAATGGCAGCAAAAATTGCTTTCTCTTTGTGCCAATTGCGTTGGAAATTAAGACATGATAAGTATTGGATAACTCGACACACATGTCTATATTCTTATTTAAACTCCAAGGACTCGAATTCAAACTGTCTGCATCGCGTATTAGAATTTTGAAGAGTCAGTTACCTCAACCTTGTTTAGTCTCTCCAATAAAATCCTTTTTTTTTTACTGAAATATGCAAACAAGGTTCTCTTGTTAAGGGTTAAAAGGTAAGTGGGTTCTCGAATAAGTATAATGAATTTTGGGATAAGATTAATCAACAGTGTTATGTAGAAAATTTGGTATATAACAAACTCTAGAACTTTTACTGCAAAAAAGAACGATAGTCTGAGTCACACATGGATTAAGTTACAAACTTTCATCTTCTTAGCCTTGTTTATTGAGTTTTCTTTTTGAAGATGTTATTGGTAACTAAAAGGAATGACTATTTAAACCTCATTTCAAACATAATTGTAATTACTTTTTTATGTATGATATGCGCCTGGTTTTCTTATATATGTACAATTAGTTCGTTTTTTTTTGGAAACTTGAGAATTTTTATTCTATTTCCTAGTCTTGTAACATAATTTACATCGGCCTCTTTTAGATACATTGTCTTACTTCAGCAATAAATAAAATATTAATTTTCTACTCTTTAAACAATCAAAAACATCGGAAACACACAAGTTAATCCTGTGTTGCTCATCACTTTAGATGTGATGAAATTTGGTTTGTGTGATTTTCAGTGTACATCGGCGTTTTCCGTATCCCTAGACTCTTATGACTCCAGTTTTCAAATATGATAGACTCAATGGGAGCAAATTAGATCCAAATGAAGTGGCGTATATGAAAACTTGTTCTTAGAGCTATGATTTCTCACTTGTTTTTCCATAGGAGAGACTCGGGGTCTGTGTGGGCAAAAAATCATACTCGACACGTGGTGCAATTTTGAGCCGAAGTAATTTAGCACTTATGGAGTTGTCTACACATTTTCTAGTTTTATCATCTTAATGTGTAAGCTAAGGACAATTATGTAGTTTCCGTTTCTAACTCCCTCTACTATTTAAAGACAACAAATTAGGTTTAGAGGAGGTATTCTCTTCTTCTTCCCTCCACCACTTTAGCTAGCAAAAGACGCTTCTACCCTCTAATGGAGCTTCATTGTAACACTAAATGCTCATTGTTTAATCATCCATGGATGTAGATTTCTTTAATGATCGAAACACGTATAAACCATGTATCTACTTTACCTTCTTGCACTTAATTCTTCATTTATAATGTGAATGATGTTTTTAGCTCGGATTATTCTTTAAGTGTGGATGTCGGATTTCCATGCGGCTAAGGTGGTCAATCCCCATCAAATGCAAAATATGTTATAATAGTTGTAGTAAGGGGTTGACGCGTTGGGATAGGGAATGAAGCCAATCTGACTGGCTGGGTTTAGATAGGGGTCGAGCTTTTGCGTGATAAAAATAAAATAAAATAAAATAATATAACGAATATCACGATTGTTAAACAATCACCAATCAGTTACGAGTACAGTTATTAATTATAGTTTTGTCAAACTGTAGAGAAAAAGATGAAAGCAAGTAAAATTTGCATACTAGCAATTACTATAAAATAATAAAAAATCACCATTAGGTCCTTCCATTTTGGGTGAATTTTGGGTGATTGGTCAGGAGACGTTGACTCGGTCAATCTCAAAAAAAAAAAATCATCATCTTCTTCGATTAATTCCTCTTCTTCTTATTTCTAGATTTGTACTTCTTCTTTGTTATTCTGATCTTTACTTAAATCCTTATCATCTCAATGATATAATTGTTTTAATAGTTTCCCTAAGCTCTCCTTTCTTAGGTTTTGAACTTCAAAACCCTAGTTTCTGATGGTCTAGTCTTATCAATCTAATTTCCTTAATTCCTTTTCGTTTTATCAATTATTTTTGAGTTTAATTTTGTTTATTGATTTTTTTTTAAGTCTCTGTGATTTTTGGGTAAATCTTATTATCATCAATTTCTAACTCTATATTTTTCTTTTCTGATTAGGTTATGAGATGAGGTAGGCGGCATTATAGGGTTCGGGTTCCCACCATCATGAGATTAAACAAAGTGATAATTGATTTATTTTGTTTATAGAGGTTTCTTCCTGGTATGGTTCATTGCTCATATCAAAGCTACTTTATTGGTTTGATTGATATATCTCTGAAGATTGTTCTTGGAGATGTTATTCTTAGCATTATGAGATCCTACTTCCTATAGGGATTTGTTTTGATTGAGTTGGTTTCACAACTTCTGAACTTAGACTACCATCTTGGATGTGTTATTATGAGATTTTATTTCCTTTAGATTGTGCTTAGGATTATGATTGCCTGCTCTCTAGACTTATAGGTTCTTCTTCTTGTTGCTTGTTTGCTTTGTTTGAAGAATTCTAAGGGTTTGTCTTTGGAAATTGATAATATCAGTTTTTCTCAATTTAATAGTGCAAGTTTAAAATTGGATAATTACTAGAAAATATAAGAATGGATTTTTTTTTAATTATTCCTGATTATACTATTGTTTCAACCTATCTTGAGAGAAGTATTGATCAGAATTATTGTAACACTTGGCACTTTTAGCTATTAGAGAACTTGGTTCTGTTATTTCTGATGATGGTATGTTGGTCTGTGGAGTACAGTTTTGGTTTTTGGGTAAGCTAAATTCAGACTACTCAGAGAAGGCTAAAAGATTTGGGCTGCAAGTAACTTTATTAAATTTTTTTCTTTTACTTTTTATAAATAGCTGCTTCATATTATTTGAGTCTCTTAGTTCTTTTAGTTCAATTGAAAGCTCTTTTTCAGTCTGGTTTTTCCATAAGTCCGTGTTCATTTCAATTCTGAGTTTTTATGGATATGCCTGAAGATAATGTGAGGGTTTTAGATCTAGATGAAGATGTCGAAGAGTTTCCTTTTAGGTTTGCAGGTCTGATGTGTGATCAGTATCGTAACTACCACAAAACTTCCGTTAAGCATCATTTGAATAGAGTGTGGACCATTAACTCTGCTGACTTTAAGCTTGCTAAGCCTTTTATTCAAGGAATGGAGGGTATCTTAAATCTTTTTGTTATAATGTTCAAGAAAAGTTCCGATCTTGATTTGGCCATGGCTGCTAGACCAACTTTGCTTTTTAGTCAACTTTTTGTTGTTCAACCCTTGGGTGAGCTGAAGTCTGTGTTTGATTTGGTTTGGGATAGAACTCTAATGCATGTCCAAGTCACTATCCCAACTTCTCTCATTAGCAAAGGCAAAGCTAGGGAAATTATAGAACAGTTTGGAAAGATTGAAGCAGTTGATACTCCTATGGGGAAATTTTATGAAGCTAAGGTTATGGTGCCATTAAAGTCTCCAATGGCCAAGAAAGTGGTTTTCAATACTTCTGGAAAAACTTATATTATGTCTGCTTTTTACCCCAAGTTACCTTTTCATGCATGCAAAAAATGTTTTGTATTGTATCTGAAAAAGCGGGGGTCTAACAACCACACCCAATATTTTATTTTGCAATCTGAATAGACAAACTCCTATATACTTTCAAGAGAATAAACTAGATGTTTAATCAATCTATAGAAAATTATATCAAAGAGTTTTGTATCTCTATCTCTCAACTCAATCTGGAATCAGCAAATAAGAATTTGCGAGCCCGATTGAATATAAGAGAAATAACTTGAACGGTACCAAAGATCAATGTTCAAGGATCAATAAATTTCAATCAACAACCAAAGGTTGGATTTACCAATTGATCGATTCAAAACACAACCTGTGATATTTCAATTATATAACACAATATAATGCGGAAAAGAAATAATACAGACACCAGAATTTTGTTAACAAGGAAAACCGCAAATGCAGAAAAACCCCGGGACCTAGTCTAGATTTGAACACCACATTGTATTAAGCCTACTACCAATGAACTTCGGACTGGACTATAGTTGAACCCTAATCAATCTTACACTGATTCAAGGTACAGTTGCGCTCCTTACGTCTCTGATCCCAGTAGGATACTACGCACTTGATTCCCTTAGCTGATCTCACCCACAACCAAGAGTTGCTACAACCCAAAGTCGAAGACTTGATAAACAAATATGTCTCACACTGAAAAGTCTATTGGAATAGATAAATTTGTCTCCCACAGAAATACCTACGAGTTTTGTTCCATCTTTTGATAAATCAAGGTGAACAGGAACCAATTGATATACCAGACTTATATTCTTGAAGAACAGCCTAGAAATATCAATCACCTCACAATAATCTTAATCGTATGGTAGCGAAACAAGATATTGTGGAATCACAAACGATGAGACGAAGATGCTTGTGACTACTTTTTATCTTGCCTATAGGAGAATAAATCTCGAGCCAATCTTAAAGAAGATAGTACTCAAACACGATAGAAGATGCAAGATCAGATCAAGCAACTACAGAGAAAATAGTTGGATCTGGCTTCACAATCCCAATGAAGTCTTCAAGTCGTTAACCTACAGGGTTTCGTGAAAAACCTAAGGTTAAAGGAGAATCGACTCTAGCTTATACAACTACTATCACACAGAAGGTGTGGGGATTAGGTTTCCCAGTTGCTAGAGTTCTCCTTTATATAGTTTTCAAATCAGGGTTTGCAATCTAATTTACCTTGGTAAAAAAGCATTCAATATTCACCGTTAGATGAAAACCTAATTAGATTCAAGCTAATATCTTTCAACCATTAGATCGAACTTAGCTTGTTATACACAAATGAAATGTACCTTAATTTAGGTTTATGTAACCATACCTAAATGTGTACACCATGTTGGATCAACCGTAGTTAACCGAGGTTAGATATATAAACACTCTCATATCAACCTTATTCATCTTAACCACAACTAGTTCAAATGACTCAGATGAAACTAGTTAAAGAGTTATTCAATTGTTATATTCTCATAGAAGTATACAAGAACACAATTGAAGCAAATCGGTTTGATTCACTCGAATCAATTCATGAACATTATAGCCACGGTTTGCAAAAAATGCATTCCTTAATATACAAATGTATTAGTTCATGAACAAACCAATTTTAGAACTTTAACCAATCAAGTATCCAAACATGTACGCATACTTAAGTCGCCGGACCAAGATTGGTTTTCGCCAGTATGCGAACGGGTACGGACACCTCCAATCCCAACAGAATTTTCCGGACCTGAACCTTATGCAAGTATGTGTACGGGTGCGTGTACTTAGGTACTCAGATTTCACGAACCAATAGGTACGCATACGGGTATGCACACTATGGTTCCCGGACATGGATTACATATATGCAAAGTGCATAACATGTTCATAATCCAATATTGGTTGATTGTTCTAAACTCTATTTTAATCATTGAAACTTTTCTAGAGGATGACAATAGCCGTTTTCACACACTATTAGCATCAAAGCAATTTTCAAGATATTGAACTAATCATAACGAAACATTCCAATTCTACACCAAATGATTGTATCACACAAACCATGTAAGATGTTACTCGGCGATTTTCACATGATCATATTTTGACTTTCGTCAAGAATATAAGATGAACTTGGTTTAAGCGAAAGCTTACCTACATATATTTCGAGAAATATGTAAGCGAGTTAATCTCAGCTCGAAATCTCAAATGTGTATAATCGACAACTATATAGTAATACGACTTCTGTCTCAATATAGGAGATAGAGTAGAAATAGACTTTCCAAGTGATAGATGAGTTTTAGTCTCCACATACCTTTTGTTGATGAAGTTCCACAAGCTCTCCTTAGTAGTTCTTCGTCTTCAATTGATGAACGTCGTGAAGTATAATGCTCAACTACACAATCTATCCTAGTCCGAGACATCACTATAAGTAGACTAGAAATAAAAACTTATAGTTTGGATCACTAACATTGACAAACAAGCTAAAGATAGAAATGCTTATGAGTTCGGTGAAAGTGCTCTAAAAGTATCATGATGTAGTCAAGTGTAAGGAAATTCAGTCTAGAATCTTTGTGAAAGCTCTGCCTTCTTCTTCAAATAATGTTACTCACGTTGCTCTCTCTAAGGTGGTTTCTGAAAAAGGGGAAGGTTCTGGTGTTTCTAAGAGGACTGTGGTCTCTGCTACTGCTGGTACTGGAACTCATATTGATGAAGCTGCACAACCCTCAGCTTGTGCTTTTAATCTTCAGCCAGTTTGAAATGTACAAGGTTCATGTTCTCATACTCTACCGTTATTGTCTTCTGTTTTGCCGCCTTTTCCTTCTGTTGCTGCTTTAACAATTAAGGAACCTAGCTGATGTTGTTTTGAAAGTGGTAAATAAGATGTCGTTCACTCGGACTTGTGTAGACTCGATTTCAGACTTAAGAATAGAAAACACTAAAAATAATAAAAATATATTCACAAGGTTGTCACAAATATCGAGAGGTACTGAGACTCAAGATTCCACCAATTCTCATATTCAAGTGGTTCAACTATCAATTCCAGACAATTATACCTCATAAAATAATAAATATTGACTCTTTATTCTTTGCCAAGGTAGATTTTATAAAAGATTGACTGTAAATCACAAGCATGGCGTATCAAAAATACTAAGACCAAGCATACGTCATCAAACAAAATCACAATCAATTAAAAAAATCATGAATCAATTTAAAATAGTGCAAAAGTCATAAAGGAATTAAATAGATTTACCACACGCGTAGAGAATGGCTTCCTCCATCATCCCAGTGTTTGGGTTTAGCTCATGATATTCTGCAACGTTTATAAGCGTTACAGAAGTCACTGTTACAACTTAATAACACTCTGCAAAGAACGATATTTTTATACAGCAGAGAATGCGACCGTCAGTGTGCATCCAATGTTCTTCACGTTCTTCTTCATTTGAGCAGAGCACTAACTTCTCCGCAATTCTTATTCTTCGCCTCGCTGACCTCCGTATCGACCCCAAACTCTCGACCGACCTTATGTAGTTAGAAAACAATCTATTTAAACACCACAAGACCATATCTTTGCGAATATATTCTTCCAAATCTTCTCTGTTTCTTTCTTGCCAAGCACGGGATTTGTTTCCCTCTTTATATCTTCTACGCTTCCCTAACAGAGTCCCTTCTCACCAAAAATCTTTCCAAATATAAAATCAATCCAACAGCCTTTATCTCACGTAAATTCTCTTATTTCAATCCCATCAAATCCCGAGTATCTTTGTTTCCTGTTTCACGGAGAATTGATTGAGCTTTTCCCTTTTTTACGTCTGCAAGACCAAGACCTTCCCTGTTTCATCATGAAACGAACCAAACCTCCTATAGTCCATGTCTAATCCAAACATGCCCGAATATAACGGAATCCATGAAGAAATCCGAGAACAACTTCCACAAGAAAAGACCCGAGAAAAGTCTTCACCTCTGTTTATCCAAACTTGGTGTATCTCCCTTTATAATGCAACCAACCAACCCTGTTTCATTGAAACAAGTTGATACTAATCCAAACACCCTGAAATCTCCGACAAAACCTCATCCAAAACCGTTCAGATAACTTCCCAAATAACAGTGAAACACCGAGAGTAAAGTTCATGCCCTGTTTTATCGAACCAGCTTATCCAGCCCAAGCTACACCATCAAATCACTTATATCTGCTCTCCAGCCCACCAAAATCTGATGATTGAATCTGTCCAGAGATGGCCCAAAAATCGAAGCCAAAATCTTTTCGTAACTGAAATATATTCCTGCCAAAATTTATATTCAAACTAGGAAGATGGTTGCCCCCTATCCAGAGTGGGGGTGCAAATAGCAGCTGCCTTGAATGGAATGCCCCTTATCCTCTTATGGGGTGTAAATCGCAGTTGGGCTACCCCTTAGCAAATGAGGTGCCCCTCATCCAAATCCTGGGTCCATTTAGCACTTTTCTCCGGCGAGCGCAAATACCACTTTTCGAGCCAATTTTGACGCATAAGCTTATTTCTCCAAAAACACCTATAAAGACATAAAAAACCAAATAAGTACAAGATCAAGCACTAACAATATATACAATTGAGATCAAAATAGACACATAAATGCATCTATCACTAGCTCATCTTCTGTTAATGGATCTGCTCAGTCCTCTTCTTGTCCTTTGCTTTTATCTCCGGATATCTCTGTTTCCGCTGAGCATGGTTTCTCTTTTGATCTATCGTTTCTTATTCATAATAGAAAGGGTAAAAGATCTAGGACAAACTTTGAATATGTCTTTGTTGGTTCTAAATCAAGTTCCTTTGCTTCTTTTATGATTCCTTCACCCAACTGGCCTCCTATGGTATCTCTACCACCTTTCTCTCCTCCCATTGGAGTATCTTTCAATATGGGTAGAAGTGGGTCGTCGGGTACTGAAAGTTTAGATTCTAATGTCTTTTGGTCAGATTTGTGTGCCACTGTATCTCAAACAGTTTTCTCTAGCTCTGGGGTTAAGTTTAACTCTTCCACTGAACTTAGCTATACTTCAGATATGATTGTCAATCAGTCTTTGGAGATTTTAGGGTCAAGTTTTAGATAGTTGTCTGGATAAAGAAGTTGTCTATGAAGCTACTCCTATCGCAGTTTTACCTCCTGAGCCTCTTATCACAGAAGAAGAATTTGAAAATGAAGTAAATCTCATGATGGTGGACTCTTTGGACACTATGGATCCGAGTTTGCCTCTGCTCATAACCTTGTAAGTTTACTTTGAAATTTTTATATATTCATTTCTTTATCTTTTAAACTCTGCTTGCTTTTCTTTTTATATTAGATTAGAACCCTGAAATTTCTCTGTTGGAACATAAATTGTTGTTGCTCGGATAAAAAATGGCTTTATCTGTTGAACATTTATAGAAAATTTAAACCTAATTCCATTTGTCTTTTAGAAACTATGGTAGACACTAAAACTGTAAACAAGTTTAATCATCATCTTCCTTATGATTCTTGGTATGTGGTTTTCTTTGTTGGTGAATCCGAGGATTTAGCTTTAGGATATTTTGCAAATTCAAATATTGAAGTGATAGGTCCGCTTTTAACATGATTCATATTGTTTGTGACATAACTCCAGTTATCAAAAATTGTTTGGTTTCTTTCATCTATGGTTCTCTGAATGCTTTGGGTATGAGGAATCAATGGAATTATTTAAATCATATGCATGAAGATGGTAATAGGCCTTGGATTTTATTAGGTGATTTTAACGTTATTTTGCATGCTTCGGAGAAGCAGAGTGGTAATCCTGTTAATTCTTTTGCTCCGGATTTTGTTAGAAATAGCTTAACTCAGTTAAAAATGAATGAAATTTTTTCTTTCGGTAATCCGTTCACATGGTGTAATCGAAGGTTCAAGAATCCATCTGAATTGATTTTTGAAAAACTAGATAGGGGTTTTATGAATGATAAATGGGTCTCGGTTCTGCCTCATACTAGGGTAACTAATCTAGGAATGGTTTTTTTTTTTTTTTTTATGATCATGGTCCTATCTTATTAAAGTGTTTTCATCAAGAACAAGGTCTTCATATTCCGTATAAGTTCTTTAAATGTTGGCAACTGAGTCCTGACTTTAAGAATGTTCTTATTAATTCCTGGGATAAAGGGGTTAATGGTTCGCCAAGTTTTATTGTTGCTGGTAAGCTTAAAAATCTTAAGCAAGATCTTAGCAAATGTAACTTAAATTCTTTGGTCATATTAAAACAACTATAGCTAAGTTAGATTCTGAAATTGAGAAGCTTCAGTCTATTCCCTATACTCCATCGATAGATTCTTATATTTTGAACTACTCTAAGCAGCTGGATTTCTGGTATGAGATTGAAAACTCTTTCTATAAACAAAAATTGAGAATTGACTACTTTACTCAATATGATAAGAATACGAATTTCTTTCATAACTCAATTAAACTTAGGAATATGTATAACACAATACATACTTTAAGAGATAGTCAGGATAATTGGTTAGAGAGCAGAGAGAAAGTTGTTTCTCTACTTACAAATCATTTTAAATGTATTTATACTTCTTCCTTGCCAAGTAATGCTGATATAGAAGAAGTCCTCAAAGATGTTGACCAATTATTACTGAGTAAGAAATGAATGCCGACTTAGTAGCAATCCCTACTATTCAAGAATTTCACTCTAATGTTAACAATATGGCTCCTTGGAAATCACCAGGGACGATGGTTTTAGGGGTGGGGGTGGGGGTGGGGGTGGGGGTGCGGTTTCATAGATAATTGGGAGGAAGTTTCAGTTGAGGTTATAAATCATGTTCAATCTTTCTTTCGCAATAAGTTTTTTCTCAAGCAGTTAAACCATTCTTTCATTGCGCTTATTCCTAAGGTCAATAACGCTTCCTCTCCTAATGATTTTAGACCTATTAGTTTAACTAATACTGTTTATAAATTTATTTCAAAAATTTTAACAAATCGATTAAAACCTCTTCTTGACTCCCTTATTTCTCCTTTTCAATCTGCTTTTATAACAAATAGGCAGTTTCAGGATAATATCATAATTAGTCACGAAATCTTGCATTCTTTTAGAACTAGGAAGAGAAAAAATAATAAAAATGGTTTTATGGCCATCAAGCTAGATCTTTCGAAAGCTTTTGATAGACTAGAATGGTCCTTTATTCTTTCTGTTTTTAAAAAACTTGGTTTTTCGGAAGTTTGGTGCCAAATGATATTTCAATGCATTAGTACGGTGTCTTATTCAATTTTATTTAATGGCTCGCCTGGAGAGTTTTTTTTTCCTACTAGGGGTATTAGGCACGGAGATTGCCTATCTCCTTATATTTTTATCATTTGTATGGAAACTTTATCTCAGCTTTTGCTGAAAGGCGAAAATGACAAAATCATTTAGGGGTTCAAATTGAGGAAAAATAGTCCCCCGATTTCTCACTTATTTTTTGCTGATGACTGCATGCTTTTTTCAAAAGCTTCTTTAACTTATGCTAGGAATCTTATGAAGATTATAAATGCTTTTGCGAAGGCCTCGGGTCAGGCTATCAACTTTGAGAAATCTGGTTTTTTCACTAGCAATAAGATGCATCATAAACATGTGAAGTTACTTTCAAAAACTCCAGGGATTAAATTTCTGAGTAGTTCTGAAAAGTACCTTGGCACTCCCTTATTTGTTAAAAGGGATAAAACTAAGACTTTCCAGTTCCTTATTGATAAGTTCTATGCTAGATTGAGTAATTGTAAAAGAACAAATCTTAATGGTGCTGGTAGAACAGTAGTTACTAAGCATGTTCTTTCTAGTTTAGATGTTTATCATATGTCGTGTTTTCCATTCCCTAAAAAAACTACTTCAAAAAATTGATTCAATTCAGAGAGTTTTTTGGTGGTCAAAGAAAAATCAAAGACGAGCTGCTTATTTTCGTTCTTGGAATGATATTGGTAAGTCAAAATTAAGTGGTGGTCTAGGTATTAATGTAGGATCATAATATCGCAACGTGCAGGGCTCGCGGGGTCAATAAACGACGACGTCGCGAGGCAGTCGCAGATAGCAAAAATAAACGACGCAGTGAATAACGACACACAAAACAGCAGAAAGACATGGAACCTGGCGAGGGTTAAGAAGTGTCGCGAGATTGAATAGTCACACACTTGCGACACTTCGCGAGACATTCCCGAAAATAAAGGACGACCTAGCTGTCATCCACTATGTATTACCCTATATAAAGGGCTGAGTGGGTCTGTTGTAGGGAGAGCTTTTTGGGGAATTGTTAGGCAAGTCATTAGGAGAGAGAAAGTTTAAGAGTGATTTAATTTCTAAGTGTAATCTTGCTTTCCTGTGTAGAGATTTCATGAAACTAATTAATAAAACTTCTTGATTATCTATCTTTTAAGGACTTAATTAAGCAAAATTGAGTGAGGGGTGTAGTGTGGGATTTCCTACTACTACATATGCGCTAGAAACAGGGACGAGCAGGGATCGACGCAGCAATCGAAAGGAATTTGGATTAATAGAGAAAAGATTTGGAGTGATACTCAAGAATTCAGTGAAAAAGAAGAATGGCTAGAAGAAGAAATGTACAAGGGCAACCAACGAATGTAAGAAGAAGTGGGAGGCTTGCTGGAGAAAGGAGGAATGAAACAGGGGAATCGTCAAGGATGAATATGAGAAATGATGGAGAAGATCAAAATCAACCACCAATATCCCCAGTAGCAAACGCGGCTGTGGATTATGATAGAGTAAGTGTGCATACTTGGAGGTCTGATTCTGAAGACGAGAGAGAAGAGGAGCAGCAGCTGGTGAATAATGGACAAGGAGAGCAAGGGATGAATGGAGAAATGAATTCAGGAAACGAAGAAATGGCAGCGCTAGAAAGATTGAGACAAACAATACACGAAGAGAGACGATTAGAAGCAGAGGAGCGAGCAAACTTGACAAGACAAAATCATGAGTTGAGGATGGAAAATATGAGATTGCAAAGCAGGAGATCTAGAAGTAGCGTGAGATCAAGTTCTAGATCGAACAGAGAAGAAAGAAGGAGAGTTTTACCAACAGAAAGTACCGAGGAAGAAACACAAAATCCAAACGCAGAGCATGGCGAGAGAAGAGGGGAAATAGAAGATCGTTATATTCCTCAGCCCGAAAATCTTCAAAATGAGCGAAATAGGGAAAATCAAGGAAACATGCAACTCCAAGGGCCGAATGACCCAGCTGCTGAAGGAAGAATAATTCTACACGGGAGAGAAGAATTGAGAAGAAACCGAGAGATCGAGGATGACATTGAGAGACACTACATTGAACAAGCGCGACTAGCTCGCGAGAGAGAAAGAATAAGAACGGAAATAGAAAATCAAGAGATGGAAGAAGCAATCCGACAGAATAACCATGACAACCGAAAAAGAAGGAGGGAAAGAATCGTAACAATAGAAATATCAACGAAGAATATGAGAGGGTGCAGATGATGAGAGCGGAGAGGCAACCAAGAAGAGAGAACAACCGATATAATGGCGTGCGAATTGATGAAAGAAACGAAGAAGAGCATCGCGGGGAAAGAAGAGGAGAAAATAACGAACAGGAAGGTCAAAATAGGCACGAGCGAAGAAGGAGAGAAGCAGAGCTAAAAAGACCAGTGGAATCAAATTGAGGCAAATGAACAAATTTTAAGAGAGCTAGCTGAAATGAGAGGATTACTGAACAATAGAAGGGAAGGAGGAAGGAGACAACTAGACGAAGCCATCGCAGAAGCCGCGAAGAATCCCTTCACACTAGAAGTACAGATGGGAGGAATACCTCCTAAGTGCAATCTACCTGCATTAACCAACATCTTTGATGGAACAACCTGTGCGATACAACATATTAAGGCTTATATGAGATGTATGTTACAATGGGAGAATCATGATGCCATATTATGCAAATATTTCGCGTCAAGCTTAATAGGAGAAGCACTAAAGTGGTTTGAAGGTCTGCCAAGGAACACAATCACATCATTCAACCATTTACAAGCCACATTTCTGGAAGCATACATAAGTAATAACACTTCGCGACCAGGTATTGAAGATGTATTCGGGTTGAAACAAAGGGTTGGCGAGAGCTTAAGGCAGTTGACAGTAAGATGGAGGACCATGTGTAGCGAAATGGCAGGACGGGTTGAGGAGAGATATCTCATACTCTCATTTGTGAATGCTCTCTTCGCGACTAACTTGTTATACATTCAAATTTTTAGAATCAAAAATACAATCACGATGGCAGAACTGCGAGAATTACAGGAAGAATATATTGCCTTAGAAGAAAGACAAAATGAAATGAATTCTTATCCAGTCGCGAACACAAGCTCTAACGCCGCGAATGCAAGTTTGCTGCCTCAATTCATAAATACAGTGGCGAGTACTTCGCAAGGACAACAAGCAAGGAAAGCTGATGAGGGACAGCAGAAGATAGTAGCCATGGGAAGCCACGATCAAGAAGAGTTCGAACGTGAAAGGAACTACTACAACCGTAACAGCAATAATAAGATTCAGAGGCTAGATCATGTGCAAGAAACTTATGGTGGACGAAGGCAAAATAACCGTGGAGGGCAGAGAAATCACAGAATAATATGGGAGCAGATTAAGATGCCTCCACTGAATGCTAGCGTTGAAAAGATCTGGGAAGCTATACTTGTAATGGAAAATGTACCAGCACCTTGGAACGTTGGAATGGAACCACCGCCAGGCGATAGAAGTCATGAGTTTTGTTCTTACCATCGCTTCCATGGGCATCAAACAAATGATTGTAGAAACATAAAGAGAATTATTCTCAGGATGATTGATCAGGGGAAGCTGAATCACTTTCTAAAGGGAGAAGAAACAGGTCAGACATTACCACCACCACCAGAGATGCACAGAACAGTGACAGCGAAAGGGAAGGAAACATTTGTGATAGAAGTAGGAACAAAATCTAAGAATTTGAACTGCAACTCTATCGTCCACTCCTATCGCACCATCGAAGATTTTCATGACAACGTGCTCAGTAGAGTCTTTGCGAGAGATGCTAATGATAAAGAAATAATGAGTCTGGCGAGAACGACGCAGTTAGAAAAGTGGCAGTTGAAGACTATTTCTTTCTCTGCAGATGAAGTACCAAAAGGAAGAGAAACACATGATAGCCCGTTGGTTGTGAAACTAGAGATTAACCCAAGACCAGTTGATGGAGAAGATGATGAAGCAGAAGCTTGTTGGGCGATCAACCGAATCCTGATCGATACTGGAAGTTCGGTGAATATACTTTTTTACCATACTTATAAGACGATGGGAGGAAAGGACGAGGAATTGATCCCCTCGACATACAAGATATATGGCTTTAATGGCACCGCAAACAAGCCAAAGGGAGAGGTCCACATGAGAATCCCTCTACAAGGATTATCAACTGATGTTTTATTCTGTGTGGTTGATGTGGAATCCCCGTATAATGCACTAATTGGAAGGCCATGGCTTCATGAAATTTTGGGAGTCGCCTCAACATACCATCAATGCATAAAATTTCCACACCCAAACGGTATTGGTATCATACAAGGAGATTGGAAAGAATCGCAACAATGTCATGAGGTCGATATAGAAAGCTGCGAAGAAAGAAATGCCAAAAGAAAGGGTTGGAAGCAACATGTGAAAAATGAACAGAGAAAGGAAAAACTGATGGTGGATGCCATAGAAGTAAGGACTGAACATACCTCGCGAGGTGAATATCAAGAGACAGGTGAGTGTTATGATAATGGAGGAGCAAAAGATATGAGGAGCAAAAGGCATAAGAAGTGAGTAATCAACAAAAACAGGATGCAAAGTAACAGCTGGAGTAATGATGTGCGAGAATCTCATGAGCCAAGAGTAAAATGAGAATTCGACTAAGAAAGAAAAGTGAAATACAACAAGTGAAACAGAACTGTGCGAATACTTCGCAAACAAATATCAGCAAATAATGAAACATGAATGATTAAATGATTTAACAAATATGAATGCGCAAAAGAATGGGACGAACCTTTATGGCGTACACCCTAGTTCGCGAATAACATTTCGTAAGAGGCAAATGTAAGACCTAAAGTGCGTCATATAAGGGGGTCTCTCTCGCCATGGTTCGGGGGAAGGTTACACCGCTCCCGAAGCCTCGAACCATGAAAATTTGGGGCCCATGAAAGCCTATCCGGAAGAGGTACCTTGGATTCCCAACTATATATGTAGGTTATACCTCGGTTGGGCGACCGAGGGTCTCTTCCTAGGAGTCGATGTATGCTCAAGGCGCCGAGGTACACGGTTGAGCCGAGTGCCCGGGATGGATGAACCTACCCTGGCCATTCTTGGCAAGTCTTGGCATGCGTTGCACTCGCCCGAAGAAAACTCCACTTAGGGTGCAGTCTCGTAACCATAAACCATATAGGTATAAGGGATAAGAGGCTGCGAAAACAACTGGTTGTTGTTAAGACCGGATGGGAGGAGCTAGTCTTGTATGGCCGATGTTTCGCCTCCTTGAAGGGGCAACCGGGGAGATGATAAGGGCGACACTCTCCATTATGGGGGGTGTCAAAACAGACGCAAATGTCATGAGGCTTTGTTTTCGCAAGGAGACTTAGGCTTGTCATATTTGTGCAATGATCCTGCAGAGGCAATAATACTAACGCGAAGGTAAGGCGAGATCAATGGGTCTTTGCACGAAAGTGTACAGACGTCCTGCGATTTCGTCGCAAGACGGCAATGTCATAGGGCTTTATATTCGCAAGGATATCTAGGCCTGTCATATTGTTGCAACCAAAACATCCTGCAGAGGCAAAAATACTTGAAAAATGATAAGGCAAGATCAATGGGTCTTTACATACAAGTGTAAAGACGTCCTGCGATTTTGTCGCAATGAACGGTGGCAGGGGAGGACCTCTAATTAGGGAGGTCTAACTTGGAAGACCACACAAGATGATAAGGCAAGGTCAATGGGCCTTTGCATGAAAGTGTAGAGGCGGCCTGCGACCTTGTCGCAGCAAAAAGAGACAGAATTCTCAATTCATAAAGCTACCTGCGACCTCGTCGCGGCTATACACTAAAATTATTACCCAACAAAATACATGAGGACAACTAACTTCTTCCATCTGAAGATGAATACCAGAGGCAAGTATGGGAATGGAAAAGATGGAATATTGCTATTCATCTTCCGATGAAAGAGTCATACATCAATAATGCTAGCCAATCATATTACAAGGGAAGAAAGATTGAATTTATGGAAATGTACATTACAATAAAGAGACACAGAAATATACAGTAATTACAGGCAGCGAAAGAAAGCAAAAAGAATTATCTCTTTGGTGATTTTTCTCCTTCATCGGATTCTTCAGTTCTAGTATCCTCCTCGCCAGAATTTTCCCCTTCGCTAGCCTCGCTATCAGAAACGTCTGAGACAGGCATATTCTCAGGAACTTCTTCAGAAAGCCAGGGATATGAGTGAAGTGGGATTTTGTGGTCTTTACAAACATACTCCGTGGCTCTGTTACGAAAACGAACGGCATCATTACTAAAATTCGCCACTGTCGTTTCAAATTGTTTCTTCAACTTGGAATATTTATTATTGCGAAGGGAGAGATTCTGTGCGAGCTGTTGTTTTTCAGATTCAAGTTCTACAATTCTCATTTGGGAAATTCCCTGCGAGTTTTCTCTTTTCGGATTCAAGCTCTGCAATCCTAGCTTGAAATCGTTTCTCGGATTCTACAAAGGAGTAACAACAAGTTAATAATTTACAAACAGTACAACAGAAGTAAGAAACAGTAAGGTATAATGAGCAACCTTCTCTGTCAGATATCATATCTTTAACCAAGGAAGTATGCTCGACATGAAGACTAACATCAACCCCTAGGTTATTTCTGGCGTTATCTAAAACTTTCGCAGCCCAGGCGAATTCATCATCATTATTTATAACAAGGAGCGAACGAATTTGATCTTCTCGCTCACTAAGTAAAGAATTCTGGCGAAGCAATTCATCTCGCTCAATTTGTAGCTCAAGAAGAGATTTTTGAAACGTTGCTAATGCTTGAGCACCATTGTTAGCAATGCGATCTTTGTCATCTATATGATCACTAATTTTCTTCCTCAAAATTTTGATTTCTTTACGAGACTCAAGAAACATTTGTTTAAATTGATTGGCAGCACTTAAACCAGATCTATGTTCAATCTCTAAAAGGAGATATTTGGTCTGAAGTTCATCTAATGGAAGAGAGTTAATTTTGTTAGAAGAACTACTTAAAGAAGTGTTGAGATGAGCGAGAAGAAGATTATTATCCATAGGTTCAGGAAATGTATGGAGAAGAATAGCCTCATCGGAGAGATTATATACGTCTGCGAAAGTAATAAGTTAGGTGGCAATATGCAACCAATAAAATAAAAATAATAAAAGAAGGCAAAATATTATACCATAAAAGTTCTTGATTAGCATTCTGGAGGGTGGACACCCTCTCCTTTTGGGAGTCAAGTTCGGTAGTTAACTTTTGAATTTTCTCGTCTTTATCGCGAGATGACGCAGCTTCAATTTCTAATTCTCGAATCCTCTTGTTTAACTGAGAATTCTTCCTTTCAAGATTGCTACGTCTTCTCTCAAGATCTGAGGCAACTACAAAAGAAGACCTTCCAACCTATGAAAGAAGATAGAAAAGCTGTTAATACATATACATTTAAAACAATATAAAGTCAATGGGGAGATATGATTGTATACATACCAAGGATCCAAGCGCATTCAAGAAGTCAGGAGACATAGTTCTAGAGACTCCATTGAAAGAATTATTGCCCTCTAGTAAAGTGGCATTGCACACGTTTGCGAGAGTCCCGCAGAGAGAGGCTAGGGGAGCATCTCCCATTCCTTGGAAAGAGTCAGAGAAGATACTAGACAACTGATCCATAGAAGAACCAGTTAACGGGGTCCCTGTAGCGAGGGAAGGATTTGAAGCATGGTCATCCTCATCAGAAGATTCAGAGCTTGAGCTAAGGCGAGAAGAGGATTGGACCTTTCGCTTCTTAGTTAAGGGGGCAGAGGATTTACCCTTGCGAGCGACAGTTTTACCCTTACTTTTAATCTTCGCAGCAATAGTTTCTTCAACTCCAACCTTCGCATACGCGTAAAGATAAGAAACAGAGGCAACAATATTGTTTTAAATAAGAAGAAAGGAAGTGATTCTTACTTCACTCGTAAGCGATCGAAGCAATGTCAGAGTATCCTCCGACGGATCCTTTTTGTAGCTTCTTCTCAACCTGGCTATCTGAGAGGTTTCACAAACTCAGCAATTATAGAAAGAAAGTTACGAAAGCCAAATTTGAAGTCGGAAACATACCTCTTTCTTCTTCTCAGGCCATTTGAATTCCCAAGGATGATACCCTGCGAGATTCGCAGGAAGAACGTGCGGGCCCGCGATATAAGGACCATTTAAAATTAAGGGTACAACCCACCATTTCTCATCTTTGGAATGGCGAGGAGTAGTATTATTACCCGGGTGCCAATCAATATCCTGCATGAGCAATTTATCCTCGGAGACATTATCCTTTTTCTTCAGGCGAACGCCCCAGCGAGATTTCGCATTCACCATAGTTATCACCGAGTAATTTTCAAAAAAGTTTTCCCAGTGTATTTCTCAACAAACTATTTCCAAGTCTGCGAATTTGGGATTTGACAGAGTTAGAGTATAAAGATCCTTTGCCGCACCGCGGTTCGCGAACTCAAGCATCAAAGCGAATACAATCGCCACTTAATTGATAAACGGCCCGAGAGAATTTTTCATGGGCCAAAATTTCATAAAATAAAGGCAACTCAGGATTGTACAAGGGAATAGGAAGTCCCGCGAGAAGCTGACCGAGCGAGACTATAATCTTTTGATCATCACATTGATGATCAGAGAAAAGCTTTGCAGAAAGAATAGATGAAGGTTCTTGATCAGAAATGGTTGATAGAGTAAAACCCTTCTCGAGCAACTTCTGTTGAACTTCTTCAAAAGAAGTTTTGTATGCACGACTGATGAAAGCCATTTATCAGTATGGGAATGGATGGAAGATTGAAGATTAGGATCAGCGTTAGAAAAGACGAAGAAAAGATTTGCAGTAGCAGAAGCACAAATTGCGGAAGGAGAAAATCAAAGAAGTTGCAGAGAGAAACTAAAGAATGAAAAGGAGAGGAAAAGGAAACTATATATAGGGAAAAAGATCCTCGAGAAAAACGAGGTCATTTAATGCGAGAAGAGACATGAACGGTCAAGAATAAACGGTTGAAAGAGACGTGTCAAGAAAAGACATTAATAATCAAAATCCGTGTAAAAGTACGAAGTTGAAAGAGATAAAAATAAGCAGTCGCGGCAAATCAAAAGAATCACTCTCATGATACTACTCCCTTCGCAGAAGAAATATGAGGAAAGACAAGAAACGATACTTCATATACACTTCTCAAAGCTTCGGAACCTCGCAAAAGAATAGAGGCAAGTACGTACTTTTCAAGTCCAGTATTCTTTCGCTCGTTCCTTCATCAACAAAGACCAAAGATTACTACAACAACAGATTTTTCCTTAAAAATCGCTCTTCAAGCAATATTCAAGGAAAAAGAGGCAAGATGTAGGATCATAATATCGCAACGTGCAGGGCTCGCGGGGTCAATAAACGACGACGTCGCGAGGCAGTCGCAGATAGCAAAAATAAACGACGCGATGAATAACGACACACAAAACAGCAGAAAGACATGGAACCTGGCGAGGGTTAAGAAGTGTCGCGAGATTGAATAGTCACACACTTGCGACACTTCGCGAGACATTCCCGAAAATAAAGGACGACCTAGCTGTCATCCACTATGTATTACCCTATATAAAAAGGGTGAGTGGGTCCGTTGTAGGGAGAGCTTTTGGGGAATTGTTAGGCAAGTCATTAGAGAGAGAAAGTTTAAGAGTGATTTAATTTCTAAGTGTAATCTTGCTTTCCTGTGTAGAGATTTCATGAAACTAATTAATAAAACTTCTTGATTATCTATCTTTTAAGGACTTAATTAAGCAAAATTGAGTGAGGGGTGTAGTGTGGGATTTCCTGCTACTACAATTAAAAACTCTTATGCTACTAACATGGTTTTTATTGCTAAATCGGGTTGGAGAATTTGTAAAAACCCAGATCAGTTGGTTTCTAGATTTTTAAAAGATAAGTATTTTCTTAATAAAACTTGTGGGAAATAGATAAAGCTGCTGATAGTTCTTCTTGGATCTGGAAAGGTATAGTAAAAGGTTTGGTTTTCTTAAAATCTAATATTGTGAGTAAGATTAATGATGGTACTTCTACGAAAATCTGGTCTTCAAATTGGTTACCTTTTAGTAATTCACCACCGTTTTCGATTAGTCCAAATCTTAATGATTACATTTTTGTTAGTGAACTTATAGATGCTCAGAATAACAATTGGAATATTGGGCTTCTAAGTTCTTTGTTTTCTCCTGATGATATTATAAAGATTAGGTCTCTAAGAATTAATATTAATGAAAAAGATAGTATTATGTGGGCTCATACAAAAAATGGTGATTTTACTATTAAGTCGGCTTACAAAGTTTATGAATGAGTCTAGTTCAGTTGAAGAAGCTTCTTTTTGGAAAAAAGTTTGGTCTTTAGATTGTCTTCCAAAGATTAAATTCTTTATGTGGAAAGTTTTTGCCACGAGATGTTACCTGTAAATTCTATCCTTAAGCTTTACAATCCCGATGTTGATGAATGCCGCCCATTATGTAGAAATGATGTTGAATCGTTATGCACTTGTTCTTCCTCTGCCCTATTGCATCTCATATTTGGTTTGCTTTATCTCTGCAACATTTGGTTGTTACTGATTTGATTGGATTGAAGAGATTATTATGAGGTGGTTTGATAAAGTCTTGGGTATCTCTCCTTATGCTGTGAAATGGCCAAGCATTGGTGCTATTGTAATGTGGTGTGTCTGGAAATTAAGATGTGATGTAGTTTTTAGAAATGTTTCGATAAATCTTGACAGAGTTATTATGGATGCTAGAAGGCTAATTAACACTTATATTGCTCCTCCTTTGAGTAAAAAACCTATTAGATTGGATGTTAAAACTTCTATTCAGGCTGTTGATCATATTATGTTCGTTGATGGCTCTTTCAAGAATTTTAATATGGGTGTTGGTATTATTCTCTGTGATAATGCAGGAAGAATAAAACAGTCTAGAGCGGACTTTGGATTGATTTCAGGTGTTGTTGGTGCTGAGACAACTGCCCTAAATTTGGCTATCTCCTGGGCATTGGAGATGAATCTATCTAAAGTCCTGTTTGTTAGTGATTGCCTTCAATTGGTGGATTTTGTTAATGAAGGCAAGTGTGCTGTAGATTGGCTGCAATGATCTTTTAGAGGAATTTCGGTTTTTTTTTTCTAGTTGTAATAGTTTCAAAGTTGTATGTATTAAGCATCTTAAGAACAAACTAGCTGACCGGCTTGCACGTCGGGCTAGAGAGTTCAATTTGAAAGATATTTGGGTTTTTTCTCCTCCTTTTTTGGACAGTTTGTTGAGGAAAGAGCCTTGGGCTGATGTCTGTAACTTTCTTTTAAGTTAATGTAGTGGTGTGTTTCTCGGAAAAAAAAAAAAAGAAAAAAACTATTATTAAAAATTTAGAATGGTTAAATAACATGGCCCTTAATGGGAGTCTCGATTTGTGTGGAGGGTGTACCACACCGAAGGTGAGATATTTTGTTTTATGTAGAATTTGGTAGGCCCGTGGATATTTTGTGGTTATTTGTACCTAGCTAGTTATCCGCTTGCTTTTGCACATAGAGATGTCGATGTAGTGGAGGAGTAATACTGTACTCGAGCCATTTGGGGGATGTGACTCCAAGTCAACATCATATCCAACATTTGTATAGATGACTGATTGGCTTTATGATGAGCTCAGTGATTATGCCTGTAATATTTCTCCTAAACTGTTTTGACAATGAGACGTTTTGGTACAGTAGATGAACATATCATTTATCTATCCCAAGAGAACATATCACCGAGTTATCAGCATCGACATAGTTTGTTAGGTGTTGGCCAACCAATCGGGAGGGTAGAGGACGGTGGCTTGCCCATTGCACCGTTTGAAGTGGTTGCACCTTATTATTATTAATTAAGCAATGGAATGTAATCTAATGCCAAAGAATTTCCAGGCAGCTTACAACAGTTGACGCCAATATTAATAACACTGCACAGCATGGAAGAAACAATATAATTTAGCTTAAAAAGGGGCTGCGCCGCATCCGCATGTGATAGGAATTAAATTTCATTGGAGGGCTGTATCTGAAAAGAATAAGTAAGAACTTAACACACGTGCCTTTTGTAAATTTGTTAAAAGTGGATCATCATGTGATAAAGCTTGTGATTCATGATTATTAGCTTGATCAGGAGTAAATAGGAAGATACTTAATCTTCAATTAGCGTGACAAACAATGATGATTAGCACTGATGGACAATTTGACACCCCCAACAACATAAGAGGTCCAGTTAGCGTAGTGTTTCCTTGAATTATACCGACTCATCCGACACGTCTCGTATCCGATTTAATAGAAATTACTGACCGAGTCATGTCCAGGCCCTAATATGTTTGTTCTTTTCACTAAGATTTGATTCAACTGACTCAAAAATATGTGAGTCAGTGGTTTGGCCCAACGAGTCAAGGATATTTTGTTACCTAATCCAGATTAAGGGTTAAATTTGAGTTAGGTATTAAGTCAGACCTGACTCAAAATTAAACACTAATGGACTGACATCTAACTTGCGATGAGTCGGGAACTGACTCAAATCCAAATCGCGAGTATGCAAACAATCATGGTGTTAATCTTTCTGCTTATGTGACCCACCATGCATTCACTTATCTGCATCAACTCCTATACATCATACCATCTTGCCCCAAGGTGCAAGACATCCCGTGGTACTAAAAAGGCAGCCCCCACCATTGCCAGTGTATGCTGTTAACTTACTAGCCAAAATAGCAAGATATCTAAAGAAACTGACAACAAGGGATTTGGACTTCACACAAACACGTACTCCCTCCGTCCCTATTATATAGGCGGAATATTTGATTTTTCCAGTCCCACTAAATAGGCGGAATTTTAATTCTAAGAAGACTTTTGACATGTATGCCCACATTTATGTTGTATGGGAAATTATAGTGAGAATAAGATAAAGGGTAAAAACAAAAAAAAACATGAAAATTTATGAAAACCAAAGAATATTTTAAATGAAGAGATTTCACCTTCTCCGCCTATATATTAGGGACGGAGGGAGTATAAACATATACACATGTGCACAGGGTATTTAAATTTAGAGATACACACAGCTAACTAAAACTTTTGATCTTTGATTAACAAAAAAAACTTTCAAGTTATACAGCTGGAAAGATTTATTGGCACTGTTAGAATGACATTTTCTGATTTGTTTTTGTTGGAATTCAGTGTACGCATACAAGATGTATACCGAAGTATTCCTGTGAAAACTAACATTTGCTCAACAGTGATGGCCTTGTTGAGTGTCGGTGTTCTCCAGTTTATATCATCACACGGTCCTGTAATAATCACATAATAATGAATCTATGGGTGACTCGAGATTTTAGATTAAGTCAAAAAAAAATACTCCCTCCATTTCTGGAAAAGATATATTTTCACTTTTTCAATTTGGCCTATTTTTAGGCTAAAATAAAAAAGTAAAAATATCTCTTTTCCAAAAACAGAGGGAATAATTTAATCTCTCAGACAAACGATGGTAGACCAAGCCCAAGAAGAATGTATATAATGCAAATTCTGAGGCTCCTACTAGTAATCACATCAGTATCAAAAATTGAAAATAAAACGGAGGAGACATCAACATCCAGCCTTGTACGTAATTTGTCAGAGGAATTTATTCTCTTTGCAGTACTACTAAGAACCAACGGCGAAGATCATCTCGACATCTTCTCAAGATAAAGGTAGACTGAGTTTTTTCACAGCAGTGGTAGGATGACCATGAGAAAAACCAGTGGGTCCCACCCTTATTAAAGTCACGGAATTTCTCCCGGTTTTCTCACCGTCGACTAATCATTTTCGGTTTTTTCAATCACCCACTTATATGTGGTACCGTTTCAGCTTTGAGCCAATCAGCAGCAATAACTAGGTGGGACCGGTAACAGAATGGTGAACAAAAAAAATGAAACGCCGCCTGCCGGGGATCGAACACCCGGGTCACTGTCACCCGGTGGGAATACTTACCACACAATAAGTTTTTATTGCCGTTGCACCGAGGTTTAATTTAATTTACTCGACTTGGTCTTAAAACCTTTGATATTTTGAGCTACGCCATCCAGTGTGGTAAAAGTTTTAAAGCTTCAAATATGTATCTGAAAGCATCAACTTTTTTTTTGTTCTGTCCTTCCTCGTCTGATGCAAGAGAATATTTATTAGTTTTTTTCCATGGATGGTCATCAAAGGTTCATTGAAAGAGAGGTATCTCGAACACCAAGAATACAACGAAATATACAAGCCAAAAACCCTAAAAGGAATGCATCGCAAAACACACTAACTAGGCTAAATGAACCACAGTGTAGCTCATGTCGGTCTATACCTATAGAGATCAGACATCCTCTTATTTACACAAACAATATTGCACATTCATATATGTTGCGAATTGGCAATTTAGCACAAAAATGTTCTTCGCAAAATATTAGCCATACTTGACTACTACTAGTACATACTAGTGATACTTCCTTTCTTTATTTTTGATTTTCTTCATGTGCTATACAGCAATATTCTTGACAGGTTAGAATGATAAGGGTCCAGAACTTATGGTGAAAAAAAGTAGATTTACATCGAGTTTAAGATCATTTCCAACTTGGCGTAGTGCAGCTTTTGTCCATTAAAATACTGGTAGTAGTAACTAAGTAACTTGATAAGATAAGCATAATCCAAAGAAAGTAGGATATCAATTAAGACCTAATCGAAAGGGTCATGACTCATGAGGCAACAAATGATGATGATGACTGTGGACAAAAGGTAGCACACCAAACCAAATCAATACCAAAATCCTCAAAGATATTCTGAAATAATTTTTTATATGACAAAAGGCAACGATGCACACACCAGGCCACCACCTATTTGCTTCATCTATATCGTATTCGTATCAAACAACATTTCTCCCTTCTCCCTATTAGTAAGTCAAATAGTCAAGTCAGTCAAGATTGTCAAAGTCAATGATTGACTTTAGTCCTTGTAATAAAAACTTTAAATACTGTCTTAACAGGATATATTCTGTAAGGAAAAACATTGTTTTCTCTAAATAACACTATACCTTCTTCACTCTGATATTTCTCATGGTATCAGATAGGTACAGATCCAAACCCTAGATTTTTTTTTTCCAACATCAGTTCAATACCATTTTACAATAACCTTTACAACTGCTACTTCGATCTAAACTTTGATTTAGGTTGAATTATTCTTTACTTCAACAATTTTCTTTCTCAAATCAAGATTTTCTGCATCTTGATTCTCGTAATTACTTCTTGGGTGTGGAATTTTATGGTTGAAAAAGCAAACGAATCAATCCAACTGTTGAAGAACACGCTACAACAATGTCTTCCGCTGTTACAACATCAACAACAACTTCTGATGGTAATTTTTCGTTACCTTTGACAAATATTGCTAATTTTGTATCACTCAAATTAGATTCGACAAATTTTCTTCTCTGGCAAGATCAATTCGAGTCTATTTTGATTACTACTGATCTTTATGGTCATGTGACAGGTGAGATTCAAGAACCAGAAGAAAGGATTATGGTTAATGGAGTTCTTAATTTGAATCCTAGATGGGTTCAATGGAGAAAGATGGATAGGTTTGTTGTTAGTTGTCTCAAAGCTACTTTTACAGCATCAATTTCTGGGGATGTTTTAGGTCTAACAACTGCTAGAGAAATTTGGTTATATCTTGAAACTAGTTTAAGATCTCAATACATGGCAAAGAAGAATATGTTAAGAGCACAATTATATGGAATTAGAAAAGGAAATCTTTCTGTTCTGGCATATCTTCACAAGATTAAAGGCATAGCTGATTCTCTTGCAGCTATTGGTGAGAAAGTAAGTGATTCTGACTTACTGATGCATGTATTGAATGGCTTAGGAAGAGAATATGACAACTTAGTCATTTCTGCTCAAAATAGAGAAACTGCATTTACATTTGGTGAATTAAAATCAAGACTGCTTACACATGAACAATGGTTAATTGACCAAGATCACTATACAAATACTATGTTAGATGGTCAAAATGTTTCTGCCTTTTATGGAAGAAATTCAAGTTCTGGCAATGGGTCAAATTATTCTCATATTGGTAATAAGAGGAAGAATGGTTCTGGTAGTAATGGTTACAATAATAATAAACATACTGGTGCTAAAAGTAATGGTTCTTCATCTGTGAATTATAACAATGCTTATTCTGCAAATGGGTCTTCATCTAATACAAGAGGTCAATGGGATTTTCACAAGTGGAATGTCAGATATGTAGAAAGAAGGGCCACTATGCCAGCAGATGTCACTTCAGATATTATCCACCACCTAATTCTGGGTTTGTTGGTGTTTCTGAGTCTCAACCACAAGTTCAGGGAGAAGTTAGTAATTCTGTTCCTCAAGCTGCTTTTACAAGTCTACACATGAGTGTTGGTGCTGTTAATGATGATCCTTCTTGCTCCACACATTGGTTATCAGATTATGGAGCTTCAGCGCATATGACTGGTGACTCCTCTCTTTTGCAGAATACTTCACAGTATAAGGGTAAAGACAAGGTCACTATTGGTAATGGTAAGTCCTTACCCATTACTCTAACTGGTTGTTCATCTTTGAATACTTCAACATCTAGTTTCAAGTTAGATAACATATTACATGTACAGGACATGAAGCATAATTTGTTATCAGTAGGACAGTTCACAAAGGATAATAAGTGTTACTTTAAACTAGAACCAACTGGATATGAAATTAGGGATTTAGATACTGATGTTCTTTTGGCTAAGGGGAATATAGTAAATAATTTATATCCTATTTCTTCACTCAATTTACAATATGCCTTCTCTTCTTTACATGCTTCTCCTGATATCTGGCATGGTAGAATGGGTCATCCATCTAATAAGATCATTGATCAACTTCATTCTTCAAAGCTTATTTTGTTTAACAGTTCTAAATCTTCTTCGTTATGTCATCCATGTCAGATAGCTAAAAGTAAAAGATTGCCATTTACTTTGTCTTCTTCTCATGCTTCAGTTCCATTAGCTTTGATTCACTGTGATGAATGGGGGCCAGCTCCAGTTCATTCATTGCAAGGATATAGATATTATATTTTGTTCATTGATGATTTTAGTAGGTTTCATTGGATTTATCCAATGGAATTTAAATCTGATGCTCTAAAATGTTTTATTCATTTCAAAACCTTAACTGAGAATTTTTTTTCTACAATTATTCAATATTTTCAAACTGATGGTGCTACTGACTGGTGAAAGGTCCATTAGGTTCTTTTCTTACTCAAAATGGTATTGTTATTAGAATATCTTGTCCAAAAACTCCTGAAAAAAATGGTCTTGCTGAGAGAAAGCATAGACATATCACTGAGATGGGAAATACACTTCTTTTTAATGCTTTTTGTCCAAAATTCTACTAGTTTGATGCTTTTTTAACTGCTACTTATTTGATAAACCGAACTCCTACTCATGTTCTTAACAATAAGTCTCCTTTTCAAATTTTATACAATACTCTACCTGATTACTCTTTTTTGAAAGTGTTTGGTTCTATTTGTTATCCTTTTTTGGGTCATTCCAGGACTGATAAACTTTCTCCCAAATCAGTTAAATGTGTGTTTTTAGGATATAGCACTTTACATAAAGGCTATAAGTGTTATGATCCTATTCTTAAGAAATTACATATTTCAAGACATGTTGTGTTTAATGAAAATGAATTTTATTACTCTCCTTCTTGTGATCCTTCTGATAATTCTGATTTTTTGTTATCTGATCAATTATTTGTTCCCTCTTCTGTTAATCCTTCTGTTGATCATTCTCTTCCAAAATCTACAATTGTCACTAGATCTCAAAGAGGTGTCTCTAAACCAAAAATTTACACTGACTATGTTATGAATCCTTATATTCTATATCATATTCTTGTTGCTTATTGTTCTTTGTTAGATATTCCTCCTGAGCCAAAGACATTTAAAAGTGCTATGAAAAATCCTAAATGGCAAGTTTCCATGACGGAAGAGCATACTGCTTTGAAAAATAATGATACTTGGGATCTTGTTAAACCAGAACCTCATATGAATGTCTTAGGTTGTAAGTGGGTTTATAAGATAAAACTCAAGTCAGATGGGAGTATTTATAGATTCAAATCTAGATTAGTTGCTTTTGGTTATAATCAACAGGATGGCGTAGATTACAGTGAGACTTTTAGTCCAGTAGTTAAGTCTACAACAGTGCAAGTTGTTTTAGTTCTTGTAATCACTAATTCTTGGAGTATTAAGCAATTGGATGTTTCGAATGCGTTTTTACACGGTTTTCTTCATGAAGATGTATATATGGTACAACCACTAGGGCTTTGTGGATCCTAACTATCCTGATTATGTGTGTCGATTAAAGAAGAGTTTATATGGATTAAAGAAAGCTCCTAGGGCATGGTTCGACAGATTTAGCACCTTTCTTGTGCAGTATGGTTTTGTTCGATCAGTTTGTGATTATTCTATGTTTGTGTATACTTCTGCTTCTGATGTGATGCTACTTCTACTTTATGTTGATGATATTATATTAACTGGCAGTAATGATTCTCTTATTACTTCATTGATTCAAGCATTGAGTGTTGAATTTGCTATGAAGCAACTAGGAGATTTAAGTTTTTTCTTGGGTGTTGAAGCTGTTAGAACTGAAAATTCTATTTTACTGACTCAAAAGAAATATACTATGAAATTGCTAGCTAAGTCCAACATGCTTGACTGTAAACCATGTACTACTCCAGTAGTCAAAGAATCCAGGGCTTCTATTCATGATGCTACTCTGTTGACTGATGCTGCAGAATATAGGCAAATTGTAGGTAGTCTCCAATATCTAACTTTAACTCGACCTAATATTGCTTTTGGTGTGAATTATGTATCACAATTTATGCATGCTCCTACAGACTTGCATATGCTTTTGGTTAAGAGGATTTTAAGGTATCTTAAAGGGTCAATTGGTCTTTGGTCTTACTTTATGCAAAGGTGATATATCTTGTATAAAAGCTTATACTGATTCGACAGGGGCTGGGTAGGTGTCCACGATACCAGAAGATCTACTGGATATGCTATTTTTCTTGGTGGTTCTTTAATATCATGGAGTAGTAAGAAGCAAATGACAGTTTCAAGATCCCTGCCGAGGCGAGAGTATAAGTGTTTATCTGTGACAGCTTCTGAATTAGAATGGTTGTCAAATTTATTGAAAGAATTGCATATTGGTATTTCTTATCCAATTCAGGTTTTTTGTGACAATACATCAGCTATATGTTTAGCTTCTAACCCTGTGTTTCATGCCAGGGCAAAACATATAGAAGTGCAGTATCATGTGGTGCGGGATTTGGTGACTGCTGGATTTCTGAAGATTAGTCATCTTGTGTCTGAAAATCAGCTGGCAGACATCTTCACCAAAGGCCTGTGTTTTCCAACTTTTTCACATTTACTCCATCAACTGCTGGGATCTTCACCATCTTCATCATCTATTGAGGTTGATTCTCAGGATATTTCTGATACTTGAAGTTTTTCTTTGTGTTTCTTTCAAGTTGATTCTCAGGATATTTAGTATCAACTTGAGGGGGGCTATTAGTAAGTCAAATAGTCAAGTCAGTCAAGATTGTCAAAGTCAATGATTGACTTTAGTCCTTGTAATAAAAACTTTAAATACTGTCTTAACATGATATATTTTGTAAGGAAAAACATTGTTTTCTCTAAATAACACTATACCTTCTTCACTCTGATATTTCTCACTCCCTTCTATTTTTTTTTCTTTAAGTCCAATAAAACTGGCAAACAAGTGGATTTGCCCATCCAGTGGAACTGGCTAACAAGGAAAATGGATGGACAAATCCTAAAATATCGAGGATTTATTCACTTTTTTTTTTTTGAAAATAGATATGTATTGAAAGAGAGCAGAGAAAGTTAATCATATTGATTCAGTCTCATCTGTTACTATCTCAGAATGAGAAGTTGTTCCGATGACTGAATCTGTTAGATTAATCTCCACTGAAACTGTTAAAGGAAAGTTGTTTAAATTACATACTTCATAAGCTTTGACAGTGTCATAAGCTATTGTTGGTATTAAAAAACTAGGAGCTTGGTCTATCCAAGAGGTTGTGTTGTTGCTTTTCCTTCCCTTCTTTGCCAAAAGATCAGCTACTCTGTTAGCTTTTCTGTCTACATAGTGAAAACCCAAAAACAAACTAGATTGTCTGTTATCTTCTTTACTTCTTCGAGAATGGCCAGACTTTGCCATTGGAATGTTGAAATATTTCCTTGTAAGTACCTCATTACTGCCTGATTATGTCCTTCAATGACCAGATTTTGCAAATTATTTGAGTTGGCCCATTTAGTTGCCTTCTATACAGTTAGAGCTTCTGCTTCTTCAGCTATGGAAGTTCTGAAGATGCCTGATTCTGCTCCCTTGAAGGTTCATGTTCAGTTACGAAGGATAAAACCAAACCCTGCATCAGTATTCTCATATAACCAAGAAGTATCACAATTTAATTTGAAAGTGTTAATGAGTGAGACTTGCCAATGTGGTGTTGGTTTTATGGTTCTACATTGTGGTTCACTCAAACTATTCAATTTAGTTGGATGCTAATAAGCATATTGTCTAGTGATATCAAGTGTAAGCTGATCAGGTGTTCTAGATTTATCTTCAAAATTTCCAAGACACTGTTCATTCCAAATAAACCAGCACTTGGTTGCTGCAAGTGCCATTGATATAGAATTCATATCTTATGTTATCCATTCATTGTATTTGTGCAAGAAAGAATATTGACAGAGTTTGAGTTATGAGGTGCTGCCTATAAGACCATTGGCGGCAGATTTTACACAGACTTTGCAAAATCACAGCCAAAGACCAGGTGATAGTAGATTCCACAATATCATTGCAAAACACACATTTGTTGTCCACTGATCTTAATTTCATTCTAGTAGGCAGTGCATCTTGCAAGCATTTCCAGATGAACATCTTGATTCTCTGAGAAGTATCCATGCTCCATAATCCTTTCCAAAACTTCTTAGTTTTGTTAGGAATTGAATTAAAAGGATTTAGAAGTCTGGCATGTAGAGATTTTACAGAAAACTCTCCATTCTTAGTTAAGATCCATCTTAGTTTATCTCTTTTCAAACTTCCTTCAACAGTTGTATATAGTCTAATGTTATTAATTTCTTGTACTATTGAATTGTCAAACAAAGATTGTAGCAATTCCAAATTCCACCTTTTCGTGTTTGTGTTTATTAGCTCAGACACAATTGTTATGTTTATATTTCCTTGGTGAATAGACTCTGCCAGAGTCTCTTCCCTGGTTGGTAGCCATTTATCATCCCAGATATTGATGGACTTACCATCACCCACTTCCCATATACTGTATTGTGTTCTATGCCTGTAAGATGCACTTCCATACCCAAGAAGCTTTCGATTTCTTCTTGGAATGTAAGGCTCCTGTTTTCTTAAAATATTTCCCTTTTAGAATTTGAGCCCATAGATCATCTGGGTTACTTGCTAACCGCCAACCTATTCTTCTGATTATGGCTTGGTTGACCTTGTTTGCCTCCTTAAAGCCTAGACCTCCCTGTTCTATTGGTTTACATAGAAAATCAAAGGATTTTATGTAAATACCTTTAGAATTTGAGTGTTTTCCCCACCAAAAGTCTCTCTGTATGTTATTGATTCTTTTTGTGATCCTTTTTGGTAATACAAAACAACCCATGCTGAAGATTGGCATGCTAGACAAAACTGTTTTGTTCAAAACTATTTTACTTGGCTGTGACAGGATCTTTCCCAGCCAAGTTTTTATTCTTTGCTCCATTTTTCCAATTATGTTGTTGAAGGCTTTAAGCTTTGATCTATTTATGAACAAAGGTACCCCTAGATGTGTGTCTTTTATGTTTATCTTTTTTATCTTCATTAATCTGCAAATTATGCCCTGGTGTTTATTGTGAACTTTTTTGCTAAAAGACAGTCCATATTTTGCAAAATCTATTACCTGTCCTGATGAAGCACTAAACATGTGAATGGCTTCTAGTAGATTTTTACAACTACTCAGATCATCTCTGGTGAACAGAAGGAGGTAATCTGCGAAGAAGAGGTGGGTAACTGGAGTTGATTTAGGAGTTAATGTAATTCCTTGAACTTTTTTCGTACTTTCTAAGTGGCTTAAAAGTCTTGAAAAAACTTCCATACACATGATAAATAGGTATGGAGACAATGGATCTCCTTGCCTAATTCCCCTAGATGGTTTGAACTCACCACAAGGGTTGCCATTAATAAGAACCATAATTGAAGAAGTAGAAAGAAATTGGTAAATAAGTGTACACCAATGTTCAGAGAAACCAAAAGCTTGTAGAGTTTTGATTAGAAAGGTCCAGTTTACCCTGTCGAATGCCTTTGACATGTCTATTTTGAGGCCAATGTTACCAGTTTTCTTTTTACTTTTTTTTCATTGAGTGCACCATTTCATGAGCAACAATAATGTTTTCTGAAATTTTCCTAGATGAAAGAAAAGCAGACTGTAAAGGTGGAGGGGTCATGGTGGCGTATGCTGAACCGGTCGTCGAAGCGGACACTGTTGCTACTGTGGTTGCTTCGGGATGCGATGTTGAGTTTCTGCAGCTAACACCGTTGAATGGAATCTTTGTTGCCCGAGAGATTGTTGGGGGAAGTGCTTGAAGATAGCCTTGACCAAGGGGACTCGTGCTCCATCCTTCGAGGGATAGTTCATCCCTTTTGTTATTCCTGTTAGTTGCTTAGTTCCCCTGATGCTTTTCGTAAACTCATCTTTACCTTCTTCTTCATCAGTCAACATTTCGCTTTATATATATTTATTTATTTTTGAATGATTGAATGAGGTATTTCTGGTTGTGGTATGATGGCTTTGCAGTGGTTTTCTGGGTTAGTTTGATGTATTTCTATGCTATCTGGAGAACTCGTTTGGAAAGAGATGTATTTATACTCTTTTTTTTTTTGACGAAAAATGAAATTCCAGGGAATAATACAAACAGTGTATTCATCTTGGGGAAATACAACTACTAAGAGGAATTGTTAAAGGAAATACTAAAGGGAGAGTGGCTGGAAAAGTACAGTATTTTAGGGATTGGAGGCCTTGAGCCATCGCGAGTGAACTATCACGCCTTCAGGTGTGTCTGTGTTGATGAGCTTGTAATATCCTCCTAAAAGTATGTCCGCCACCAGATACGGCTCTTCTTCTCTTCCATTGGGCGAATCAATTTGAATAGCCATTTTTACCGTCATCTTCCTAACTTGAAACGAGTTTACCTTAACCACTATATCTCCGATTGAAAACAGGTTCAGGCGTCGTGCAACCGTTTGAGTTTTGGCTCCATTGGTTTCGATGGAAGTTTCCAAGCTTTTCAAAAAGTGTTCAAATGGCCCAGCACCCCATTCACATTTCTTGACAGCGTCCGTGCCAGTAATCGCGCCGAGTCCCCATGACGGAATAGGGGAAGGAATGACTGGTTGTAGAGAAGGTCGTTCGGCCAGACTTACTTACGTTTGAAATCCATGAGGTAGCGCCAACAGGTCTTCTCCGGATGTCTGGGTTCCATTGATAACTCGTCGATGCGATAACCAGTGGGATGATTTATTGGAAATTCTTTCGGGCGTGGACGTCGGTAGAGGGTGCACATCTAATTTCGCTTTGTTTTCGAGTACCCATAAGTGCCCCAATATCATGTCGTGACGCAGTTCTTTGACAATGTGGAATTTGCTATGCGTTATAGCGTCTCCCATCTTGATCTCGAGGTTGATGTAGCCATGCGCGTTCAAAGCTCCTCCTTTCGGGTTCTTAATCACGGACGGGGAATGGGTAGCGTCTTGTTTTGTAAATCCCGTAGCCTTTAGTATCTTGAAAGTAATGATGTTGAGGTCAGAGGCCGCGTCAATGAGCGTGTTGTCAAATTCGATACCTCTTAATAAATGGGACGTGGTCGCAGCAGTCCCAGTTCTCCCCCTTTGATTCCGCCCGTTTGGAAATCTTGGGCCCCTGGTGTGGTTTCCGGAGAGAGAAAAAGTCGTTTGCCGGATACAACGCGATTGAGAGCTGCGAAAATATCTTGGCGCCGCACCTTGGAAAGATAGAGAATTTCGCATACATGTTGCATCATGGATTGTACAGTCTCGTGCACGGAGTCCCCAGAGAACCCACGGTTTATTATTGGGAGTGGGTCTCGATGTACTCCCTCGTCTCCCAGTTGGAGCTCTCCCGCTTCTATCTTTTCTTTGAAAATATGCTTTAGTCTGTTGCAATCACTGGTCGGGTGGTGAACGAATCTGTGGTAATGGCAGTACTTGGGGTTCGCCATCTCAGCCTCAGTTGGTGTACGCCTGGGAGGTGGCAGTCTGATAACATCATCTTGAATCCATGCTTCTAGGAGGTCAATCACCTCCTCGATGGGAAACGGGAAATCGAAGGTATTCCCTTCGGTTTCATGATGATGCATGGGAGCTTTAGTGGCGGTCTTCCGTGGCGGGGTTTCCCATTGCGCCGGTGCTTCACGTTTTGGCTGGTGGCCTGTAGTTGGGGCCTTCCTTTTTCCTCTTTCGTTCACTATGTTCACGGAGGATGAGCCGGCATTAAATTGCTTGCTGGTGAGGCGTCTATTCCCGCGAGTTTCACGCGTGTCTTCGGTTCGAGTTGGCCTAGTTCTTTCCAGTAATGCTGGTGCTGTCGTTGCGGATCATCTAGCGGCTTCATGGAGTTCGGAGAATGTTTGGAAACGCAAGTTTTCTAGCAAGGCACGGTAAATAGGAACCATACCATTTATGCATGCGTTCACCAGCTGTTGCTCAGTCACGTTTGGGTCGTGACAGTCGAGCGCTTGAACCCTGAACATTTTGACAAAATTATTCGGATGTTCGTTATCCCACTGGTTTCCGAGGTCTGAGAAAGTAACCATTTATACGCCCTTCCGGTAAGTGATTTTGAGAATTCCCTTAGACGAAGAACGTGATTATATTCATGTTCACCTAGGGATTCCAAGAAACGGGAGACATGCTCATGTGCAATCCCGGTACCATCGTACAGGTTGAATTGAGGAGAGGAGTACCCCCTTGGAAGAGGGATTATTTGCATTTCGGATGGGTAAGGGGGTTGGTGTTGATGCATGTCCAGTTCATCATTCTTGATTCGGTTGCGGAGAAGTTGCTCGAGATCTTCTCGCGCGATGAAGTTGGACGGCTGATTTCTTTCCAATGGGATTCTGGCGCGAATTTCCTCGTGCGCGGAGGCGTGCTCCGCCGAGGTGCTAGCGTCGGGGTTGTTGGAGATGTTTATAAACGGCTCTGGAGGACGCGACTCACGTGGTATCCGCTCTGTCAGGGTCTTGAGAAAGACGAGTACTTCCTTCTGTGTTGAAACCATATCCGTCTAGGCTCTGGCGAGCATTTCCTGTCGTTCCATCAAATCAGCGATGGTGACATAAGGACGGCTTCCTCTAGTCCCTCCGGTCTCTCTTCCCGTCGGTGGGGTAGTTGGAACCTTAGTTGTGGTTGGAGGTGCCATGCTAGACGAAACATTAAGAGCCGCAGCGGCAGCTCTGGCTCTGGTGACTGGTGGCGTAACGCCCGAAGAGGTGTTTTCGTTACGGTGATTAGAGGGTTGTGCAGAGACATTAGAGGCGGCGGCGGCTCTGGCCCTGGTAATTGGCGGTGTTACGCTTGAGGGAGTGCATTCGGAGTTATTGTAGTCAGTAGGTGATGTAACGACGTTATTGAGAGAGACGTTAACATCAAGGACGTGCTCTGTGCTGGTATTCTCGGCAACCGCTCTGTAGGATCAGAATATCGCAACAACCATACCTCGCGAGATCGATAAACGAAAGCATTGCGAAAGTGTCGCAGAAGAATAATATAAATGACGTAATGAATAACGGCAGCCAAAACACGAGAAAGATGTGAAGACCCAGCGAGATTTAGAAGAGTTGCGAGATTATATATTTGTATACTTGCGATATTTCGCAAGTCATTCCCGAAAATAAAGGAAAGCTTAGCTGTCATCCATTGTATACTACCCTATATAAAGAGTCGAATAAGCCTGTTGTGGGAGAGATCTTTTTCCGAGTGTTGGGCAAGTCATTAGGAGAGAGAAAGTTTGTAGTAATTGTAATTTCTTTAGCTCTTTTCCATTTTATCTTGTAAACGTTCAAGGAATTAATCAATAAAAATCATTATCATTCATCTTCAAATGTCTTAGTTGAGTGAATTCTTGTGAGGGGTGTAGTGTAGGATTTCCTGCAACTACATATTGGCGCTAGAAACAGGGAGAAAGTAAGGATTGACATCGTGATTTGAAAGAATTTGGAGTAGTAGGGAAAGAATTTCATATAATTTTCAACAGTTTACCAAAATTAAGAAATGGTTAGAAGGAGAAATGCATCCGAGCAACCAACAACTGTTAGAAGGAGTAGGAGACTTTAGGAGAAGGAAGGAATGAAATGGGAGAATCCTCAAGAAGGAACATAAGAAATAATGAAGAAAATCAAATTCAATCACCAATTCAACCAGTAGCGGATAGAACTGTGGATTATGATAGAGTAAGTGTGCATACTTGGAGATCAGACTCTGTGGACGAAGAGGGAGAAGAACAACAATTAGTAAACAATGGACAAGAGGGGAGAGACCGAGAAGAGATTGGAGAGATAATTCATGGAAATGAAGAGATCGCAGCATTAGAGGCGTTGAGACAAACAATACATGAAGAAAGACGATTAGAGGCAGAAGAACGTGCAAATTTAACAAGACAAAATCATGAATTGAGGATGGAAAACATGAGATTGCAAAATAGAAGTTCGAGAAGCACTACAAGGTCAAGCTCAAGATCAGTTAGAGAGGAAAGAAGGAGAATTTTACCTACAGAAAATACTGATAAAGAAAACCAAGGAGAAACGCAAAATCCAGGAATGGAACATTGCGAGAGAAGAGAAATGATGGAAGATCGATATATTTCACGTCCCGAGAATCTTCAAAATGGGCAGAACGATGAAAATCAAGGGAATAGGCAACGTCAGAGGCAAAATAATCCAGTTGATGAAGAAAATCAAGAAGAAGGAAGAAGAATATTGCATGGGAGAGAAGCACAGAGGAAGCAAAAAGATATTGAGGATGAAATTGAAAGACATTATGTTGAACAAGCACGTCTAGCTCGCGAGAGAGAAAGATTGAGAGCAGAAATGGAAGAACAGGAGTTGGAGGAGGCAATTCGCCAGAATAATCATGATAATCGAGAAAGAAGGCGAGAACAAAATCGCAACAATGATAATATTAATGAAGAATGTGAAAGAGCACAAAGAAGAGATGATAGGCAACAAAGAAGACAGATTGATAGATATAATGGTGTGCGAATTCGCGAAGGAAGTGAGGGAGAAGATCGCAGAGAAAGACGAGAAGAGAATGATGAAAATCAAAGTAGACATGAACACAGGAGAAGAGAGGCGGAACTAAAAAGACCAATAGATTCAAGTTCTGATGTAAATGAACAAATTTTGAGAGAATTGGCAGAAATGAGAGGAATGATGAACAGTAAAAGGGGAGGAGGAAAGAGACAGTTGGATGAAGCCATAGAAGAAGCTGCGAAAACTCCGTTCACACAAGAGATATAATTAGGAGGAATACCACCGAAGTGCAACTTACCAACATTAACCAGCATTTTCGATGGAACAACTTGTGCGATACAGCATATCAAAGCTTATATGATATGTATGTTACAATGGGAGAATCATGATGCTATATTGTGCAAATATTTTGCATCAAGTCTGACAGGAGAAGCTTTGAAATGGTTTGAAGGGCTACCGAAGAATACAATAACATCTTTCAATCACTTGCAGGCTATATTTTTAGGGGCATATATAAGTAATAATTCCTCGCGACCAGGTATCGAAGATGTATTTGGGTTGAAACAAAGGGTTGGTGAAAGTTTGAAACATCTAACTGTGAGGTGGAAGACAATGTGTAGCGAAATGGCTGGCCGTGTGGAGGAGAGATATCTCATCTTATCATTCATTAATGCTATGTTCGCGACAAATCTGTTGTATATTCAAATTTTTAGAGTCAAGAATACAATCACAATGACTGAGTTGCGAGAGCTTCAGGAGGAGTATATTGCTTTAGAGGAAAATCAAAATGAGATGGAATCATACCCTGTCGCGAATACAAGTTCAGGAGCTGCGAATGCAAGTTTGTTACCCAAATTGATAAACACTGTGGAGAGTACCTCGCAAGGTCAACAAGGGATGAGGATACAAGATGATGGTCAGCAAAAGTTGGTAGCCATGGGAAGTCGCGATCAGGAAGAATTTGAAAGAGAAAGAAATTTCTACAACCGTGGCGGAAATAATAAAATTCAAAGGCTTGATCAGCCGCAAGAAACCTATGGAGGTCAGAGGCATAATCCGCAAGAGACTTATGGAGGCCAGAAACAGAATTATCATAGAGGGCAGCGAAGTCATAGAGTCGTATGGGAGGAAATCAAGATGCCTCCACTAAACGCTAGCGTGGAGAAGATATGGGAAGCTATAATCTTGATGGAAAACATACATGCACCATGGAACATGGGGAATGAACCACCTCCAGTGTGAAGTCATGAATCATTTCCTACCACCACTTTCATGGACACCAAACGAATGATTGCAGGAATATAAAAAGAATCATCCTCAGAATGATAGACCAAGGGAAACTAAATCAATTCTTAAAATGTGAAGAGAAGACTCAACCATTACCAACACCTCCAGAAATTCACAGAGTAAATACAACAAAAGGAAAAGAAACATTTGTAGTGGAAGTTGGAGTGAAGGCCAAAAACTTGTTTTGCAATTCAATCGTACATTCATACAGGACAATTGAAGATTTCCATGATAGCGTTCTCAGTAGGGTTTTCGCAAGAGATGCTGACAATAGAGAAATAATGAACATCGCGAAGACATCGCCACTAAAAGAATGGCAAACGCAGATTATTTCTTTTTTTCTGCAGAAGAGGTACCCGAGGGTGGCGAGATGCATGTGATCCATTAGTGGTAAGATTGGAAATTAACCCAAAACCTGTTGATGATGAAGATGATGGGGCAGAAAATTCATGAGATATAAATAGAATCTTAATTGATACCGGAAGCTATGTAAACATCCTTTTTTACCACACTTACAAGACTATGGGTGGGAAGGACGAAGATTTGGTACCTTCAACCTATAAGATCTATGGTTTTAATGGTACTGCCAATAAACCTAAAGGAGAAGCTCGTATGCGAATACCACTGAAAGGATTATCAACTGAAATCTTGTTTTGCATAGTAGATGTGGAATCCCCATATAATGCATTAATTGGGCGGCCCTAGTTACATGAGATCTTGGGTGTAGCATCAACTTACCACCAGTGCATCAAATTTCCTCATCCCAGTGGTGTTGGAATTATAAAAGGAGATTGGGCTGAGGGACAAAAACGCTATGAAGTCGATGTGGAGTCTTGCGAGGAAAGGGCCACTCAACAGAAGAGTTGGAAAAGGAATATCAAAGAAGAACAAAGAAGAGAAAGACTGATGGTGGACACAATAGAAGTGAGAGATGAAGATATATTGCGAAATCAGTGCTTGAAGACAATTGAAAATTGCGATGGTCTCGCAAAAGGGAAGGAAGTATTTGGAAATATGAATGAAGAAACAGAGAGCAACAGGGGTAAGAAGTGTAAGAAATAAATAATTAATTTTAGAGTTGTGTAAAAAAAAAAAAAAAAAATGTGTGATGATGATCGAAGAAGGAGTACGCAAAAATCTCGCGATATATGAATATGATGAAAGTTCGGTTAAATAATTACATCGAGATCTCAGAAAATGAAGCAAGACTATGTGATAATTTCGCAAAGAAGATGAGAAGAAATAATCAAAAAACAATGAATGATTACAAGAATTGACAGAAATGAAAGAATGAGTGAATGGGACGAACCTTTATGGCGTACACCCTAGTTCGCGAATGATATTTCGCAAGAGGCAAATGTAAGACCTAAAGTGCGTCATATAAGGGGTATCTCTTGACATGGCTCGGGAAAAGGTTACATCGCCCCGGAACTGAGTCATGAAAATTTGGGGTCAATAAAGCCCATCCGGGGAGATACCTTGGATTTCCAACTATATATATAAGGTTATACCCTGGTTGGACGACCGAGGGTCTCTTCCAAGGAGTCAGTGTATGACCAAGGCGCCGAGGTACACGGTTGAGCCAAGAGTTCCCGGGGCATTTGAAGTGTCTCGGCCATTCTTGGCAAGTCTTGGCACATGCTTTCTCGGCCCGAAGAAAACTCCACTTAGGGTGCAGTCTCGTAACCATAAGCCCTATAGGTATAAGGGATAAGAGGCTGCGAAAACAAGCTGGTTGTTGTTAAGACCAGGATGGGAGGAGCTAGTCTTGTATGGCCGATGTACGCCTCCTTGAAGGGGCAACCAGGGAGATGATAAGGGCGGCACCCTCCATTAGGGAGCTGATAAGTGTCTTAAGACGCAAATGTCATGAGGCTCTATTTTTCGCAAGAAAATTTAGGCTTGTCATATTTGTGCGATGATCCTGAAGAGGCAATAATACTAACGCGAGGGTAAGACGAGATCAATGGGTCTTTACATGAAAGTGTAAAGACGTCCTGCGATTTCGTCGCAAGACGGCAATGTCATGGGGCTTCAAGTTCACAAGAATTTGTAGGCCTGTCATATTGTCGCAACAAAAATATCCTGCAGAGGCAAAAATACTAAATAAATGATAAGACAAGATCAATGGGTCGTTACATGAAAGTGTAAAGACGTCCTGCGATTTTGTTGCAAGACGGCAATGTCATGGGACTTCAAGTTCGCAAGAATTTTTAGGCTGTCATATTGTCGCAAAAAATGAGGGGTGGCAAAATAAGACCTTTAACTAGGAAGGCAAAATAAGACCACACAAAAACAATGATAAGGCAAGATCAATGGGTCATTACATGAAAATGTAAAGACGTCCTGCGATCTTGTCGCAATAATGAATTTCAACACAAATGAAGATAAGACAAAACAAGAAATTGGGTAAGCAAATAAGCTTGCGAAAACGACTATATTTCTTCATTTATTTGTGAAGATTAGCAACATCAGTTGCGAAAATAAGAATTATTATTACTTAAAGATTATCGATTTAATCTCTCATGTGAAAATAAATAACAGAGGCAAGTATGGGAATGATTAGAGTAAAAACTTGTTATTTATTTTCATATGATAGATTTACAGTAAGAGATTACAAAAATGGAAGGCTAGAAGGATAAATGTACAAGCATCACAAGAAGAGAAAAAGGAAAATGGAACTATCTCTCAGTTTATTCTTCTTCTTCATCAGATTCTTTATCAGATTCCTCTTCTTCGCTTGCATCACTATCAGAGACATCTGAGGAAGGCATATTTTCAGGAACTTCATCAAGAAGACAAGGATATGAGTAAAGAGGAATGCGATGGTCATTACAAACTGTTTCAATAGTTTGATTGCGAAAAACGAACAACGTCATTATTAAAATTCGCCTTGTAGTTTGTAATTGCTTCTTCAACCTGGAATACTTGTTGTTGCGAAGAGAGAAGTCTTTTGCAAGTTGTGCTTTCTCAGATTCAAGTTCCTTGATTCTAGTTTGAAACCTCTTCTCAGATTTCTGTGAACAAATGACAATGAGTTAGCAACTTAATAACAGTTTCACAAAAAAGAAAGGTGGTAAAGTAATGAAGAACAAGAAACAACCTTCTCGTCGGAAATCATATCTTTAACCAAAGGCGGTATGCTCGGATGAAGACCGACGCTAACACCTAAGTTATTTACGGCATTATCTAGAACTTTCGCAGCCCAAGCGAATTCATCATCACTATTTATGACAAGAAGTGAACGAATTTGATTTTCTCGCTCATTAAGTATGGCATTTTGGCGAAGAGATTCATCTCGTTCAATTTGGACTTCAAGAAGAGTTTTTTGGAATTTCGCTAATGCTTGTGCACCTTGATTAGCAATGAGATCCTTATCATCTATAAGGCTGCTAATTTTCTTCCTTAGAATATTATTATTCTCGTGGGAGCTAAGATATAAACGTTTAAATCGGTTGGCTAAACCTAAACTAGATCTATGCTCAATTTCTAAGAGATGAAATTTGGTTCGAAGTTCATTTAATGAGAGAGAATTAATTTTGTTTGAAGAACTACTTAAAGATTCGTTGAGATGAGCGAGAAGAGCATCATCATCCATAGGTTCAGGAAATGAATGGAGAAGGATGGCTTCGTCAGAAAGATTATAAATGTCTGCGAAAATGATAAGTCAGGCAAAGAAAAATAAATGACAAAGTAGAAACGAAGAAAAGAGAAGGGTTTTATACCATAAAGTTGCTGATTAGCACTTTGAGGAGTAGATATTTTGTTCTTCTGGGTAGAAGACTCAACTTCCAACTGTTGAATTCTTTCGCGAAGAGCGGCAGTCTCACTTTCATCCTTCTTGCGAGATGTCGCAACTTCAACTTCTAATTCTTTGTTCTTCTCCTTAAGTTGAAGATTTTTCTTTTCAAGATTGTTGCTCCTTTTCTCGAGATCTGAGGCAACAACAAAGGAAGCTCTCCCAGACTATAAAGGAAAGTAAAGAAATAGTTAAGATAAGGTTTATAATCAAAATCACAAAGAAATAAAGAAATATGAACATACCAAGGCACTAAGTGCATTTAAGAAACTGGGAGTCATTGTTCGGGAAACTCCACGAAAAGAATCATTATCCGCTAACAGGGGGGCATCGCAGATTTTTGCGAGAGCTTCGCACGTATCAGAAAAATGATCATCTCCCATTCCTTGCATAGAATTAGAGAAAACACTAGACAATTGCGCCATAGCAGATTCGACTGAATGATTCTCCTTCGCAAAAGAAGTATCAACCTCATTATTATCTTCATCAGAGTTCTCGCTGGTTTGGGAATTAGAATGAGAAGAGGGATGGATTTTCCGTTTTTTAGAAGATGGAGCAGAAGATTTATCCTTGCGAAGAGTGATTTTATTCTTGCCTTTAGCCTTCGCAGCTTCAGAAATATCATTCTCTTCAACGCCAACCTTCGCACACGAATGAAGATAAGAAACAGAGGCAACAATATTGTTAAAAATAATAAGGAAAAATATTTCTTACTTCATCCGTGATTGAACGAAGTATCGCCAGAGTACTCGCTTTTGGATTTCTTTTGTAGCTCTTTCTCAATTTGGTGATCTGAAAAATTCGCAAGATTAGATATAAGAGGGAGTGAAGATTGTAAAATAAGTAAAAGTTAGGAAGTATACTTCTTTTGCCTTTTCGGGCCAATTAAATACCCAAGGGTGATAATTTGCGAGATTTAGGAGTATATTGGAACTGAAATGTAAGGTCCGGTCAAAAATAGTGGAAAGACAGACCACCTCTCATCTTTAGAGTAGCGAGGAACATTGTTCTTGCCGGAATGCCGATCAATATCTAATATGAGTATTTTATCGTCGGAAACGTTCTCTTTTCTTTTCAATCGGGCACCCCAAATGAGATTTGTCATTCTTCATATTTATCACTTCATAATTTTCAAAAAAGTTTTCTCTGAGTACTTTTCGGTGACTATCTCTAAGTCTGCGAATTTAGGATCTCTGACGTTATCAGGGTATAGAGATCCCTTACCAGCGCCACGATGGGCGAATTCAAGCATTAGACGGATGCAATCACCACTTAATTGATAAATAGCTCGCGAGAATTTCTCATGAGCAAGGATTTCATAGAACAAGGGCAGTTCGGGATCGTAGAGAGGAATGGGAAGACCTGCGAGGATTTGACCTAGCGAGATTATGATTTTCTGATCATCACAATGATGATCAGTGAACAATTTTGCAGAAAGAATAGATGAAGATTCTTGATTGGGAATGGTGGACAAGGTGAAACCCTTTTCTTGTAAATTCTTTTGAGTCTCACCCAAGAGAGTTTCATATTTACGACCAGATGGAGCCATTCTCAGAGTATGGGAATGATTAGAAAGTTAAAGATCAAAAGAAAGAAGAAAAGAGAGATTTACAGTAGCAGGAACGTGAATGGCGGAGGAGAAGAATTGAAGAATATTTGCAGAGAGAAAGTAAAAAAGAAGAAAAGGAAGGTGAAAAAACTATATATAGAGAAAAATTTTCGAGAAGATAAATGCATTTAATGCGAGAAGAGACGTGAATGGTCAAGAAAATACGGTTGAAAGAGACGTGTCAAGAAAAGAGCGGAAGAAGAAACGTGTGTAATAAATTCTGTGTAAAAGTACGGGATCATAACAGAAAAAGATGAACTGTTGAGGCATTTCAAAAATGCTAATTCTCATGACATTCTCTTCTTCGCAGAGAAGACATGAGAAGAGGCAAGATGTAGGATCAGAATATCGCAACAACCATACCTCGCGAGATCGATAAACGAAAGCATTACGAAAGTGTCGCAGAAGAATAATATAAATGACGCAATGAATGACGGCAGCCAAAACACGAGAAAGATGTGAAGACCCAGCGAGATTTAGAAGAGTTGCGAGATTATATATTTGTATACTTGCGATATTTCGCAAGTCATTCCCGAAAATAAAGGACAGCTTAGCTGTCATCCATTGTATACTACCCTATATAAAGAGTCGAATAAGCCTGTTGTGGGAGAGATCTTTTTCCGAGTGTTGGGCAAGTCATTAGGAGAGAGAAATTTTGTAGTAATTGTAATATCTTTAGCTCTTTTCCATTTTATCTTGTAAACGTTCAAGGAATTAATCAATAAAAATCATTATCATTCATCTTCAAATGTCTTAGTTGAGTGAATTCTTGTGAGGGGTGTAGTGTAGGATTTCTTGCAACTACACGCTCCAGACCTGAGTTCCACCATATTGGGATTGACGTTTGGGAAACGAAATCAGGAGTTGGATTTGATATTGTAACCGATAGATCAATCCTCCCACTGTGGTAGCCAATTATTTGTAGGTGAAAATGGTTTCTGCTAATTTCGGTAATTGCGGGTGTGCAGGTGAGAAACAATTTAAACCCTAAACAATGTACTGCAAGGGAGTACTTTAGATTCGAGAGATCAATTTGTACAAGTTCGGCCTAAACCAAGAAATGGCCGTTCCAGACTTGCTTCGGTCACAAAGTGGAGGAGAATGGGTTGGTTTTGGGGAGGGAAGCAAGGAAAGTGGTGATACCAGAATAGTTGATTCTGGAAGAGTAGTTGGGTTACCACGACTTGTTATCAGAAAAGTGAGAGAGCTAACAAGGTGAGCTAGCAAGTAAGTATTTCTGAGTGTTGTATCTCCCGTATGAACTTGTTGTTCAATGGAAATAGGTAAGACCTATTTATACAAGTCGGAGTAAAAACGTACCCTGGTCTCATTAAGGAGTGCGGAAGTAAATGGGAGGAGGTGGTAACCATATGCATGGAATTGATGTTCCATAAAGTGGTTAACGCATGAAACTAGTTTTCATGAAACTGCTAACATTATGGAATTGATGTCCCATAAAGTTGTTAACGCATGTGCTTTATGTCCCATGAACGTTTCACACATAACTTCTCGAATTTACTAACCGCCTCACCCTTATGACACTTCCTTATGATGGGCGTAGTGTAAACCGCCAAACCAATACCCAAAGAGGATCCCCCAGTTTGTGTTGATGTATCGAATATGTTGGAAAACATGTAGCACGTTGTTATGGCTTGGCAAGTCAAGCTCGGGAAACTTGTCAGCCCGGTGACCTTCGTCGGTCGAGATTTTGCATCTTGAGAGGAGGGGCAACCGTTGATCGTTGCACGCCTTCGTTTTGGTAGCCGCGTAGTGAGGGCCAACGTGGTGGCGCAGCTAGGTTGGCATGGCAAGGTTTGGCGTGGCCAAACTTAGGTTTTCGGGCCAAAGGTTACCATGTGTCCTCTGGTAACCTTGGATTGCTAGGATATGCTCCTGGGTTTGAAGGGCAACCGTTGATTGTTGCACGCCTTCGTTTTGGTGGCCACGTAGTGAGGGCCAACGTGGTGGCGCGGCTAGGTTGGCATGGCAAGGTTTGGCGTGGCCAAACTTAGGTTTTCGGGCCAAAGGTTACCATGTGTCGTCTGGTAACCTTGGATGGCTAGGATTTGCTCCTGGTTTGAAGGGCAACCATTGATTGTTGCACGCCTTCGTTTTGGTGGCCGCGTAGGGAAGGCCAACGTGGTGGCGCTGCTAGGTTGGCATGCCGTTGGCATGGAAAGGTTTGGCGTGGCCAAACTTAGGTTTTCGGGCCAAAGGTTACCATGTGTCGTCGGTAACCTTGGATGGCTAGGATTTGCTCACGGGTTTGAAGGGCAACCGTTGATTATTGCACGCCTTCGTTTTGGTGGCCGCGTAGTGAGGGCCAACGTGGTGGCGCGGCTAGATTGGCATGGCAAGGTTTGGCGTGGCCAAACTTAGGTTTTCGGGCCAAAGGTTACCATGTGTCGTCTGGTAACCTTGGATGGCTAGGATTTGCTCCTCGGGTTTGAAGGGCAACCGTTGATTATTGCACGCCTTACGTTTTGGTGGCGCGTAGGAAAGGCCAACGTGGTGGCGGCTAGGTTGGCATGCACTTTGGCATGGCAAGGTTTGGCGTGGCCAAACTTAGGTTTTGGCCAAAGGTTACCATGTGTCGTCTGGTAACCTTGGATGGCTAGGATTTGCTCATAGGTTTGAAGGGAAACCGTTGATTGTTGCACGCCTTCGTTTTGGTGGCTGCGTAGGGAAGGCCAATAGGGTGGCGCGGCTAGGGTGTGGTTAGGCTTGGAATGTGAGGCCAAGGGTTCGCTTTGGGCGTGGCTAGATTTGGCGAGGTGCGATTTTGGCTTGGCATGTGGGGCCAAGGGTTTGCCATGGGCGTATGGCGTGGCTAGGGACAAGGCAAGGGCGTTTGGCTTGGCATGATGTGACTAACATGGCTAGGGCCAAGGAAAAGTGCGTTTGGCATGGCGCGGCTAGCTTGGCTAGGTTTGGTTTGGCTTGGCATGTAGGGCCAAGGGTTTGCCATGGGCGTATGGCATGGCTAGGGCCAAGGCAAGGGCGTTTGGCTTGGCATGATGTGACTAACATGGCTAGGGCCAAGGCAAAGTGCGTTTGGCATGGCGCGGCTAGCTTGGCTAGGTTTGGTTTGGCTTGGCATGTGGGGCCAAGGGTTTGCCATAGGCGCATGGTGTGACTAGCTTGGGCTAGGTGCGGTTTTGGCTTGGCATGTGGGGCCAAGGGTTTTCCATAGGCGCATGGCGTGGCTAGCTTGGGCTAGGTGCGGTTTTGGCTTGGCATGTGGGGCCAAGGGTTTGCCATAGGCGCATGACGTGGCTAGCTTGGGCTAGGTGCGGTTTTGGCTTGGCATGTGGGGCCAAGGGTTTGCCATAGGCGCATGGCATGGCTAGCTTGGGCTAGGTGCGTGACCAAGCTAGGGTTTTGGGGCAAAGGTCGTTTGGTAACCTTAGACGGCCAGGATTTGCTCCTGGGATTGAAGGGCAACCGTTGATTGTTGCACGCCTTCGTTTTGATAGCCGCGTAGTGAAGGCCAACAGGGTGGCGCGGCATGGGGCCATGGAGAGGTGCGTTTGGCATGGCGCAGTAGGTGTGGCTGGCATGATTTGCCATTGGCACGGAGGTGAGGCTAGCATGGGTGGCATGCTTTGGCGCGATCGGTGTGGTGGCATGATTTTCCATTGGCACAGAGGTGCGGCTAGCATGGTTGGCATGCTTTTGGCGCGATCGGTGTGGCTGGCATGATTTGCCATTGGCACAGAGGTGCGGCTAGCATAGTTGGCATGCTTTTGGCGCGGTCGGTGTGGCCGGCATGATTTGCCATTGGCACAGAGGTGCGGCTAGCATGGTTGGCATGCTTTGGCACGATCGGTGTGGCTGTCATGATTTGCCATTGGCACAGAGTGCATGCTTTAGCATGGTTGGCATGCTTGGCACAGAGGTGCGCGGCTAGCATGGTTGGCGCTTTGGTCGGTGTGGCTGGCATGATTTTCCATTGGCACAGAGGTGCGGCTAGCATGGTTGGCATGCTTTGGCGCGGTCGGTGTGGCTGGCATGATTTTCCATTGGCACAGAGGTGCGGCTAGCATGGTTGGCATGCTTTGGCGCGGTCGGTGTGGCTGGCATGATTTGCCATTGGCACACGTGGGAATTAGGGTTTGGCTTGTCGTAACCCTAATTTGAAAAAGGTACCCCGGTAATTATTTAGGGACACATTAAAGGTTTCAGTAAATGTGCCTAGTAAATGCTTGTTAATTTAAATGTTGTGACATCACTGTCTACTAGGGTTTAGTATTTTACGATTTTAACCCTAAGCTAAAAACCACCATCAACACCTTCTTAAAAACACTAGAATAAATTCTCACAAGAAGTTTCCTAGATATTAAGACCTATGAAAAAATTCTTTATCGTCCCCGAACTCCTTGTCGTCAACAGCCATGGGAACGTACGGTTCGTGAAGAAAGGAGTCAATTCCAACAAACCTTCTAGGCTGATGATGTCGAACCAGCAGGGCCTTCTGAATTTCAAGAGTTCTCATAATACAAGCCTTTATTTGTTGAATCTCCTTTCTTTTTTCCTTCAACTCTTCAAGAACATCAGAAAACTTCTGAGAATTTGAAGGAACAACTCTTGGCTTCCTCACATTCCTTCTTTTTCTTTTCAAAGTTGGAGGTAACGGAGATCTTTCTTTTTCCTTCATGATTGATGGCTTAACAATCATATTAACATCTTTTCCATCAGAAGACATGATGCTTGGAGTATCCATACGCGTATGGGTTTGTGAGAGGAAATCACAAAATAAGCTCAACAAGCAGTCTTAAGTTAAAAAGAGTTTCAGGGAAGGAAAAAGGAATGTAGGGTTACGAAACCTTTAAACACACAGGTTCGTGTACACACAACTCACAACCCTATAAAAAGCAGAATTGTCTATTTTAACCCTCTTTTTATTGAAAAACAGAGAATACTTTTCCAATATCAATTAGATATGAAAAGCAGCACGAATTCCAGACCTTACGATGCTCTCAGAGCAAAAAAAATACAAAAAAAGAAAAGAAAATCAAAACAATCTAGAAGACATTTCTTTTTCTAAAGCATGAGGTGTGCAAAATCTTGTCTCTTTTGATCAGGCACATGAGACAAGATGCACTACCCAACACAATATAAGTTGTGCTGGGGCGAACAATAATCTGTCTACCATATCCTTTTTGATCGAAATTCATAGAGCCTTGTTTCTCATAGTGTCTAGACCATAAACTTCTTTCTAATGGTCTTGTCTTATCCTTGGAAACTAACTACTTAGACGAATATAAAATCTTACATACCTCAGTGGTCTTTTGAACAAGTTTGAGCTTGTTTGCTAATCGATTTGCTCTTTGTTGAAGTTTGTTGACATGCCTCAATTTGTGTTTGTACTTGAAACACTTTTACAGTTCATGAGCTTTGAGTGAACAATACGAGCATGTCATCCTGGAATATGATTCAGACGCCCGAGATGTGTAAGCTGCTAGACACATAGTGGAACCTGAAAAATTAGACAGAGAGTTTCCAACGGAAAGGTCAATTTTTTCTTCCACATTGGTTGAGTTCTCTTCTGAAAGAATATCAAGATTGATGTATGTATTGCTACAGTTATCAAAATTAATATTTTCACAAAGAAGTGCAACACTTGATTTTTCGTCTTCATTAGAATCATAGATGTCAAACATTTCATCAAGAGTTGCAGCTAGACCTTTGTTCCCAGTGTATTTTCTACGATTTGGACACTCATTTGCAAAATGACCAAAACCTTTACACTCAAAGTGTAGGATCATAA
>JAJJWW010019513.1:0-11258 GCA_023531295.1 Papaver armeniacum
CACGATATAGACGAAATCTTCGTTGGATATTAATTAGACTCCCCCAGAGTCTCCTTCATGTTGAAATTGATGATATTCTTCTCTTTATCCCAAGTTGATGCTTGTTCCAACTCTACAACTTGTTTCTTGTGGGTCTGAGCTTGTTGAAGTCAAAGTCCTTCCTCTTTCAAAGATACCAGCATCATCTGTATGGAATTATAACAAAACTAAAAGTTTTATTTTCTGAAATCAAGTTACATCTACATTGATGTTGTGACAATGTCTTTCTGAGCAGTCCAACGAACCATATAATTTTTTATTTTTTGTTGTCTGACTTAGGATATATTTCTTAAACAAGAATTAAAACGTGTCCATGCTTATATCCAAAGACAGTTATAAAGGGATTTTCTTTCTTTTTGAATATCCAATTGCATCATATTTCCAAACAAACTGTCTTTGTTTAAGAAAGTTCAACGGAAATCTCCTTTTAAATTTTAGACGATTTCGCACACCTCTAGAAATTTGCAAGAAGGACTGAATCGAATATAAAGTGGATTAGGGCCTATATGGAAAATGACATTAAAAAACACATATGTTCTATGGTTTCTTATTCTTCACCAAAAAAGGTGCAGGAGGGACCAAATGTTCTTTATTTTCCCAAACAGCTTTTGATTTTGTAGCTCGTGCGTTTTGTAAAGATTTCAGAAAAAAAGTTTTTATTCTTTGTGAGACACCCAACTTCCATAATGATTTTCCGAAATATTCCATTAATTTCAGAGCTAGAAGAATCAATCCCATCTTCATTAAGTTTATTATACATATAATATTTCACTGTGAATTCACCTGTAGATATCAAGATCAATCTAAGATTATCTTTTCTTTGAACATTAAATTTATCTAAGTAATCCTACAGATTTTGGTTGCTATACATTTGCTGGAAAAGAATTTCAAATTAGAGAAGTATTCCACTTTTTAGTGGTTGGATCTATAAGATCAGCCACAATCCAGCCACAAGTGTTAGAGAATAGTTGGAAGAATTTCTAAAGGTTGCTAGTTTACCACTTAGTCCTAGTACCCAATTATCATCACATATACTTATTCTTAACCAGTCTCCCACTTTCCATATACTTTTATGTTCTGCTAAGTTCATACTTCATACCGTGACAAAGATATTTTCATATCAGAAGATTTGGCTCTCAGAGGAGATTTGTTTCTGAAGTATTTAGATCCTAGAGATTTTTCACAAAGGAAATTAGGGTATATTATTAACCTCCGGGGTGCCTTTGCTAGCAATGCTACTTTAAACTTATAAGCATCCCTAAAGCCTAACCCACCCTTTGCTATTGGCTTATTACAAAGATAAGACCAAGCTTTAGGATAAAAAGCTTTTTCATTTGGTTTTACCGTACTAGAAATCTCTTTGAATCACATTTATTTTATTAGTTATCTTTTTTTGGGATAACAAAACATCTCATCTGGAAAGTTAAGATACTAGTTAAAACTTATTTATTCAGCACCTTTCGGTTAGATTGGGCAAAACCTTACTCTTCCAGCACTGAGTTCTTGTGCTCCATTTTTATATTATCTTTTCAAAGGTCTTGATTTTGGATTATCTCACGAATAGTGGAGCTCTATGCAAGATTATTTCAGATAAAGGTTTTTGATTTTATCCTGTATTGATGTTTAGGTTGCACTTCTTACTAAAAAGAAAACACCAGATTTTCAAAATTTATCAAACGTCATGAGGCTTTACTTGAACATTTCTAATGCTACACAGATTTACTCACTAAATTAGCCCTTCCTTAATTAATATAAGGCAACCATCAACAACAAAAAAAGTGTGAAGTAGGTTCACTTTTTGGAACAATTACGATTCCATGTAATTTTTCATTTATTTTCCGAGTTATAAGAGTCTAGAAAATATCTCCATACAAATACCTGAGATATATCAATCAATAACCTAACACCCAATTACATCTCTCACTCCCGTTGAGAGTTGCTTACCTTCCCTCCCATTGGTCGGTGGAACAAAACCCTCGCTCTGATTAACAAAAACAAGTTAGCCCCCTTACATTTGTGGCCGTTAATTTCTGGCTCAAATTATTCGTCCGATGCCTCGAGCAGGTGATATCGTTCACCCTCTATTTTTATAGGGCATCGGCCAAACCCTTGATCTTGATTGGTTGAAATTTAAAAATAAACCATGTTTATATAATTTAAATATATAAAATCACGGACCCCGGATTTACAATAATAAATTACTAAAAATATATTGTTGAAACTTAAATATGTAAAAATAAAATAAAAAATAGCGGAAGTATTTTTTTAATTTGTTTATAGAAAGTTATTTTGATGTTTTATATGAAATACGTAAAGAAACATTAAGAACAAAATATATAAGGTATAATTTTCAATAATTTGTTTGTTTTTAATATTTTAATATTTATATGAAATAATAAAGAAAAATCCTATTAATTTCTAAATTTCAAATAAAATTACTTACGCAGAATATAGCGGAATAAATTTTATTAATAATAAGATACAAGATATTATTATGCAGAATTTACATGTTTAGAGGGTATAATTAAAATGAAACCATATATATTTCTCTTGAGGATTCTTTTGTTATATTTTACTTACAAAAATAGATTTTATTTTTTTCTATTCTGTTGGATATTTTTGCACTTACAAAAATTTAGGAACTGCTAGAAAAATATTGTCGTGATCCATTTTAAGTACGTGGTTGATTCGTTGGCAACATATCCGTTTCTGGAAAAGAGGGAGTATATGATATGCTACCCCTCTCTGTCGGATGATAATGAAGAATGGTCCTTTGGAAAGTAATCTTTTTGTTTGTTACTAAAGATTTTGTTTTTCGTTTTTGCAGTTTCACAACGTCCCCAAATTTGATTTTAAGTGTGGTTATATTTTCAAATCGATGTCTTCCTAGGCTTTGAGATCTCATATTATGATTTTGACTTGCCTTTGTTCTCAGGCAATTTTTGCTAAGATTTCTTGATTTTAAGGTTTTCTTGAGTATGATTTTCTTGACCTTGATGACTTTAGAAAAAGTTCATTGATATGTATGGCCTTTTCTATTATGCAAGATGAGGATGCACCGCTCAAACTCATGCCAAAAATGCTACCTCCGATATAATAAGGTAAAGGAATCTTTCAAATAAATAAATGTTTATCAAGGAATAGATACTGGCACCATATGACACCATATATACAAGGAAAGCACCGTTGTATATGTATTTACTAGATGTTTAATCATTCTGAGATTTCACTCATATACCCAAATTTGTAAGGTGGCATTACTTAGTAAAATCGCTGTAACTTCTCGTGTACACAAATATCTATTAGAGCATCTCAAATATATGTGAATCTTTATTTCTTTTGGTGACATATATGGATTTTACACTGGCTATACAAATCCATCTCCCACAGTAGGGTCTCATGCAAACCAGAGAGACCAATTACTAAATATGAAGATGTTCAAGAAAGTGTAATCTACACCTCCGGCTCCACCTCCACGTCATATTTTTCACTATTTTTTCTTAAAAATTATCTACTGTTGGAGATGATTTTTTAGATATGAGATCCTATATTTACTCTATGTGTAGACCCCATAAATAAAAGGACTAAATAAAAAAGCCACATAGGATTTTTTGCACCTTCTCTTGGAGATGCTCTTATAGAATTGTAGTTTACATTTAAGGATTACTTTAAGAGGCTCTTTAGTTTCATAAGGACGGAGATGTCTGCAGTTTACATTTAAGGATTACTGTTAGATGCTCTTGACGTCTGCAATTTACATTTAAGGATTACTTTAAGAGGCTCTTTAGTTTCATAAAGGACAAAGATGTTTATTTAGAATAGTTCACTGGTAATTTGATAATGTTTCCATATCCATCCAATTCCTGCAAGCATCATATTTCTCAAGTTTTTTTTTCCTTTTTCTTTTCTGAAGATGAATTAATGTAACTTTATCATTGATAAATTTATTAGGTTAATACTGAATTTGGGGAAACTAATATGTTTCCCCAAATTAATTTATTTGATAAATTTAAATGTTTGGTATGAATTAGGGGTTATACGTTTTGTGGATCCTAATGTATAGAAGGATGTTCGCCAGATGTGGAAGGAATGGATAGCTTTGTATCTGAGATTGCAAGTGCCGTTCATGGAATTGATTACACTATGAGTTTTGCAGAGATACCCGTATGAGATGGACTTGGTGATTTCTTTTGTCATTGTTTTCTTATTGATTTTTTGATTTTTGATTTTTTTTAGGTATCAGGAACTACCTGCACTATCTTATATATACTCCCAGTTGGGTCTTTTTTTTTTGCCAGAGAGAAGATTTTTGATTAGTAGGGTTGATTATCATGTTTCTATATACTTAATATATTCATTTTTTTGCTAGGTTATACTTAATTTTATGTGTTTCTTGCAATGGTAATGGGTGTTTCAGATCTGTTGGTTACTACTTGGATGTTGTCATCGGATTTTCCTTAGTAATCTTCATGCTTCTATTCTCTGTTCAACAATATGGCATGAAAAAAGTTGGAATCACATTTGCTCCAATCGTCCTTCTGTGGTTTACCTTTATTGGTACCCCCAAACTTATAGTACGGGTATGGTTCCCATCGTAGGTAAATGGTTTTTGGGTTTAGATATGTAAGGAAGAAACCGGTGCAACTTGGTTAACATTTCTACATATTGGTTTGTTGCATTTTAAAATGTATCATGTTAGATGTATTAGATGTATTAATGTTAATCTAGTTCAAGCTAGGAAAACTATTCCAGTTTTTATTGTTGCTCGCCTAGCATCAACTCGAAAAGGATCTATAGGGCATACATGAACACATACTTCTTCACAAGCAATGCATCAAATTCAAAGTGGATTCGACCGCGGAAACGCTCTGATCTGATCAATTTTTCATAAGGACATTGAATAGTTACGAGTAAACGATTCGTGTGGGTTTCTCAATTTGGTCAAGGAAGAAAATATTCTTCCAATTTAATCATAGCATTACATTATATTGACAATTACGACAATTACAAAAAAAAACCTGTTCATTCCATCAATATAGTAGGCGATCAGGCGGGGTATGCCCCCATTGTCTAGCGGTTCAGGACATCTCTCTTTCAAGGAGGCAGCAGGGATTCGTGAAAAGGTAAATAGTCATGCTTTAGGCAGCAGGGATTCGTGAAAAGGTAAATAGTCATGCTTTATATTAATGAACTGTTTTGCAGATTCTTTTTATTTTCTATTTCTTATTTGTTATTTGGATAGTTTCCTTTAGATTAGTTCTTTGAATTTGTAGATTCACGATGAGATAAAAAGTTGGATAGTGTCTCAGAGAGAAAGCGGCTTAAGAACTTCAATGACAAATTTATCCGTTCCCTTGCTCTCTACTATCTTTCTGGCATTGTATAGTGAAAAATACTACAACCCCCTACTATATGGGTTCAATATAGAGAAGCCCCATAAAATGGATCCTTCCCTACCAACTCCATACTTTTAAATTTTGATATTTCTAGGCCCAAAACTTTTAATTTTTGGGCCGGATTTTGAATTTTTCCCAGATGATGGCGTCATCAAAAAAAATATCTAAAAATTTAATGTCAAAATTACCCTCCACTGTATATTCATTTTCTTATAGAAACAAAAACAAAAAACTAGATCTGATATTTCTGATTCAAAAAATTCTCTCTGCTAAACAGAGCTCCGATGAGCCATTTAGGTTTTTTTTCTTCTTCTTATTCTTCACATGCAATCTCATTTGTAGTTCTGAAATCAATTGATTTAATCAATTATATCACTCTTCAATCAATTTAATTGATTAATTGGAATCAATTGATTGAATTTTATACAGATCTGAAAAGAATAAGACACAGTAAGGTTTGAGAAGAGGAAAAAGAGAATTTAGGTACGATTTTATTTGTTTTCGCTGTTGTTGTGGTTGTTTGTGTTAATTTCAATGTCGATTCTGATTTCGATTTCATTTTTTTTTCCGATTCTTTGATTTCTGAGAAGAGAGAAATCATTATTGTTTCAAAAGAAGAACAACATAAAGGTATGTTTTGATTTTCTGTTGTTGTATTTGTTTGTTTGTTCTTCAGCTTTAATTCTCATTTACTTAATTTTACCATAACTGATTTTCAGAAAAGCAAACTGATCTGTTTTTGATCATTTAACTGCTGTTTGTGCATTTTGATTAGGTATTTTTCAGTTGGGTTGAATAATATTTAGGAGTTGTTAGATTCAATTATATAAATCAGGTACATATAGTTGCGTTCTTTTCAATTTTTTGATGAATTGATTTATGTATGTTGTTGTTGTTGTTATTGTTGTTTCTTTGTAATTATTTCATGTATGATGTATTATTGGATTGATTGATGTGGTGTTTGATTATTTCATGCATACATAGTTTACAACTGTGCTAGGTATAAAAGCTATAGGTATTCGTGTAGCTATTCGGGACACAACTTATAGATTGAGAAATCGCTAAGCTTTAGAAATGTACTCTATTCATACCCAAAATGTACACAATATTCATTTTTTTTTCAAATTACTTTTATCTTTTGAACCTTTGCTTCATTTTAACAAGCCGCAAGGTGGATATATTTATGTCACTAAAAAATTGCAGTAGAATTATAAGAAAAATTAGGAACCTTCTATTAGTAGGAACCCATCTTTGATGATTTTTTTTTGCTATAAGTATATGTATCTAGTAGTTACACATGCTTCTCGCTTGTGTAACTTCCTATTACGCATGCTTTTTGGGTTGTCTGCTATGATTTAAGCATGTGTATCTACTCATTACACATGTCTTTTAGCATGTGTATCTTTCTACTACACATGCCTTTTGGATTGAAACTTTTACATATCATCTATTAATGGTAACGGTGAAGTTGATTCACAACGAATATATGAGTTGAGCTTTCTATGAGAAACATATAATCTCATGATAGCTTGGAGTTGGATGGTAGTTGAGTTTCTCTCTTTATCTTGTTTTGCATTTAAGTCATGTTGCTTTTTGCTATAGATGCTTTGCATGGATCAATATGCATGTGTACCTATATCCACCATGTAATTAGTCTTCTAAGATCATCATCCAATAATAACAAACTATTATTACAATCCGTAATACTGTTGTTTGTTGATATTATTTGTTTTATACTTCTTCAGAATTCACTTTGAAAATGAGCAATGTTTTTCATGTCCATCCCTGCCTAACTTTTATGGATAGCTTTCCATTATATTCATTTCAGATATACCGCCTAGCTTCAAAATTGTCTTATGACGCCATAATCCTATATGTATCTTTAGTTGCCACATTTACTAAATGAACATGGTAATTTTATATCAGATGTCATTTAATCTCCCCGTATTTTTGTTGAATGGAGTTATCATGGATTTGGTACCGGGAAATCACATGATTTTTGGTTTTATTGCAGGAATTAATGGAGCTTCAGGACGCGCATGCAATAGGTGCAGTAGAGTTGAAAGTATGGCTGAGAAAAGGTTAGATAGGTCTTGGAATCAACGAATGGGAACTCCAAGGTGTTCATGGAAATCTTATATTATGCCGGGAAGTAGTATCAACTTGGAAGGTCGAGTTGGGAGAATTAATACAAGTAAAATAAGGAGGGACAATACAAACTGGGTATAGAGAATAAAAATACTCAGCAGGCTATGTATCAAACAAGGTCATCCAGGTTTCTTCTTATTTCAGAGACTAAGATTACATGTTGAGGGGATTTGCTCTGGCAATGGTCTGAGAAATCTATGATTTCTGCCAGTCCTTACCGACCTATGTTGGAGTTCCATCATAGACATCCAGTTTAGGACTTCAAACTTCATGAAGAAGGTAAAGAAAAAAAAGCTCAAGTGATGAGTACCCTGCCTAAAATATTTGATAATATAATCCCCATCCTAAATTATGATAAACTCTTCTATTTTTCAAGTGTTATCTGAACTGTGTTAGTGAGATAGTATCCCACTTTGTGTCTTAAAAGTCAGAGTCTTAAATGTCACCATTTTTGTTGCTTGTTAACTTTGAATTTCACTGGATTAGTTCACAGAGAAAGTACTTTTTGTGAACTAAAATTATACCATCATGTAAATGTACGGTACTACTTTTTAGTGGAAAGGAAGAGTCTAATTATTGAGATGATTTGTGGAAATTACTTTAGAGATCATATCTTCAGAGAATATTTTGGATAATGTTCTATGGGGACTTATATTGCTTATATATATTCTGTAGAAAGGTGACTTTATCTCTTCATTTAGACTTAATCTTCCTCTGTAAAATATTCACCATGTTTTAGTGGTTTTATTTAAAGGGAAAAATCCAGGTGTAGTGGTTTATTTGAAGGGAAAAATATAGGTGGATATAGACTACCTTTACCTGTCACATTTGGATACAACATCGGTGATGGAAGGAATCGGTGGCAATTTGATCACCTATCTTAAGCTACCAAATTCTCTTAGTGCAAAAAGGCTTTGTGATACTGATGACAGCTTAATGGTGGTCAGAATTAGCATACTGTCTTCACCTTCCAGATAGCTTCTAACACTATCCTCTTTATAAGCCTAATACTTATGTTCTAGGTCACCAACTACCAAATTTCTCTTGAGAACAGGGGGAAGGCTCAGACTGACACAGCCAATAAGTGTTGTAACTAGTATACTATCTCTGCCTAGGGGAAGCCAACAATATCTTTAATATTAGAGGTTGAGATGATATGTCTGGAGCTCACCAGCAAGATGGACCCACTGACCGATATAAAATTTGCAAGCAATGTTTAATGGTCTCACATGGAAACCAATAAGATGTATAGCTGGTAAGTAAGTTATGGATCTCATATCTTCTTGCGGACATTTGTTGTGTATTATTTTGTTTTCTTGAGCGTCTGAAATAAAATGTTTTTGTATCTTTATGTCAGTATGTGTTTTCTCATGCTTAAGTTGTTATTGCCTTAAATAAAATGTTTTTGTATCTTTTTGTCAGTATGTGTTTTCTCATGTTTAAGTTGTTATTTTGAAATCAGATATATTATACTCCCCTCCGTTTTTGGAGAAGAGAGGCTGTCATTTTCTTCAAGACGTAAGGCTCCTCTTCTTAATGATTTGTCCTTATAGGAATATGATATCTGGTGTGAATATATTAGAATTAGAGCTTTGAGGACTAGCCTACTATGGAAAGATGTTTTAGAGTTCGAGTTCAGATATCTCTAATTACATGATCAATCTAATACTAAAAATATGAAACTAGTCTCCAATGGTTCCTCACTTGTCTTTAGAGTTCTCATGACACACCAAAGATAGGTTCTAGATTCATTCACAGCGGTAAGGTGAATAAGTGAACATCCTATGGGTAGTCTATGGGGATTTCAACCCATTTGTACAAAGCATGTAAAGGAAAGATTCAATAAACCTAACTTAATCACACCCAATCATTACCAACACTGTCAATGATTTGGGGCTAATAGATATCCCATTCACTGGAAGCCCATTCACTTGGTCTAATCACAGAGATCAACTTAATCAAGTCAGAACAAGACTTGATAGAGCACTATGTCTTCAAACCTGGATGAACATCTTCCCCAATGTTATTCTTCACAACCTCATTCCCTATGGCTCAGACCATGCTCCCATACTGCTAATCACAAACCCTCAAGATGAAAACCTCAATAAACCCTTTAGATTTTATGCTCATTGGCTTTCAAATACAACTTGTAAAGAAGAGATAAGGAGAAAGTGGAGATGTAACAAGAAGGGCACAGAAGCTTTCATGTTCACCAACAAACTCAAAAATATAAAGGTGGGGTTAAAAGTTTGGAGAGTTAAGGAGTATGGAGACACTGACCTGAAGATTAAAGATACCCAAGCTCAAATTCAGCAGATCATCAATCAACCTATCATAGACATTGAAGCACAACAAAGATGTCAACAACATCTAAAGGATCTCTATGAAATAAAGAACAAAATGGTTGTCCAACAATCAAGGGAAGATGAAATCAAATACCAGGATAGAAATTCAAGAGTCTTCCATGCCAAAGCAAACTACCGAAAAAGGTGCAACCAAATTCACTCTCTAAAGAATACAGAAGGGGAATGGAAGAACTCAAGAGAAGATATCTCAAGAATTCTGTTGGACCATTTTCAAGGAATCACCACCACAGCTAATCCTGATGAAGATGAAGAGATTATGAACCTCATCACTCCCTGCATCTCAGTTGAAGAAAATAGTAATCTCATTGCCATCCCAAACTCCCAAGAGATCAAGAGTTGTGTCTTCCAGATAAAGTCATGGTCAGCTTCAGGGCCAGATGGCTTCCAAGCAGGTTTTTACAAACAAAATTGGGAAATTGTTGGACAAGACATAATCAACATGGTGCAGGAATTCTTCAGAAATGGTAAACTTCTCAAAGAACTCAACCACACTTTCCAAACCCTCATTCCAAAAAACAATTGCATTCAAACCCCAGCTGATTTCAGGCCAATAAGCTTATGCAACATATCTTACAAAATTATTTCAAAAATCATGATCAACAGACTCAAACCAGTTCTTCATAAAATCATCTCCCCATGGCAAGCAGCTTATGTTCCTGGCAGAAACATAATGGATAACACCATCATTGCTCATGAAATTGTTAATCACATGAAGAACACAAAAGCTTATTATGGTGCAGTATTAGTCAAGCTTGATATGTCAAAAGCCTTTGATAGGATGGAATGGAAATTTGTCATCAAAATTTTGGAGAAATTGGGTTTCAGTGAAAGATGGTGTCAGCTAGTAAATCAATGCATCTCAACAACTTAAATATCTATAGTTCTCAATGGCTCTCCAATTAAAACTATGATTCCAACCAGAGGACTAAGAGGTGACAGTCTATCACCCTATCTCTTCATCATCTTCATGGAAGGATTCAGTAGAATGATACAACATGAAGTAGAAAAAAAGAAGGGTTTTTTTATAAAATGCCCATGTGGAGAAATGCATTTAAGAAAATGCCCACGTTTTTTTCATTATTTATTTAATGCCCATGTGAACATCAACCCAGTTTACCCAGCCAGAGGAGGTCTCCCAGTTTCCCACTTATTCTTTGCAGATGACTGCATCCTATTCTCCACTGCAAAAAGAAGCTCCATTGAAAGCCTCAAAAATATTATCCAAAAATTCTGCACAGTCTCAGGGCAAATGGTTAACCTAAATAAATCTAGCCTACACTTCAGCAAGAGACTCAGTGATGATTTAAAA
>JAJJWW010019514.1:0-80217 GCA_023531295.1 Papaver armeniacum
CCATCTGATAGATGCATTTATGTGTCTAATTTGTCCTCAATGTTTCGTATTGTTAGTACTCGTTATTGTCCTTATTATGGTGTTTTGTGTGTTTGTAGGTATTTTTGAAATAAACATTTTTGGAAAAATCGCTCGAAAAATTATGCGGAGCACCCCGGAGGACATTTGCTATTCGGACTCCACTTTGGATAAGGGGTAACCCAATTGCTAAGGGGCACCCCAAGGAGCCACCTGCTATTCGCACCCTAGAACAGGATAAGGGGACACCATCCCTACCATTTCAAAATCAAGTTTTGCGGGAATAAACTCACGGGCTATGGCAGATTTGGAGTTGGATTTTGGGCGTTTCGGAGAGATTCAATCGTTGCAACTCTCTCGTGATGACTTGATTGGGCCTAACGAGGCTTGGTTTGGGTCTTTGGCTCGACTAGAATTGGCTAGAAAACGTGAAGCAAAGCAAAACAAAGGCGGAAGTTTTACCGGACTGTCACGAGTTGTTTGAATATTTCCGTGAGAATTAACTCTTTGGTGTGTGTTTGCACCGTGGTTTACTCTAATCGAACAAGATTGGAGCGTGAGGGGAGAAAATCAACGCGTCAGAGATAAATTCGGGAAGAAAATATTCCCGAGAATATTTTTCTTCACCGCCGATTGATTGAAGATTATATGAAGTTATGACACATGATTCTCGTCGCATGGAGGAGTATATAATGTGTTGTAGTCGATTAGAATGGATATGGAGAGTTTGGGTAGAGTTTAGAGCGTCAACAGGTGAGAATCGAGAGTTGCAGAGAGAAGTTTCTCGCGCAGAATCAAGAACACGAAGAATGATGACGGCCAAAGACCGTCGTTCTTCAACAGTGTCAACGGCAGAGCACTATGGGTCGTAGTTTGGAGGCAGTCTTAAATCAATAGTAACAACGACATGAAGGCTTTATCGTTCTTTGCAACAGCTCGGTTTGTAACACTTATAACTGTTACAAACCCGATTTTTATTTGATATCTCTCCTTTTCATCATTTGTAAGCACCTTTGAGCAATAAAATCATATTTTGAGCGTGTTTCCAACATGATGAGCTAAACCCCATTCTTTGGGACGACGGAGGAAGACGAATTTCATACATGGGTAAAATTATTTAATTCTTTTTAGACTTTTGCATTAATTTTAATTGAAATATGATTTGAATTAATTGGTTGTCATTTAATTTGATGAGGTATGCTTAGCTTAAATGTTTTGATACATCATGCTTAGGATTTACAATCAATCTTTTGAGGATCTATCTTGGCAAAAATAAGAGTCCGTGTTTTTATTTGTTGAGCGATAATGGTTAAAAGAAGTAATATTTGAACCTTTTTGTTATGAGTTTGGCGAATCCGAGTCCCAAAGACATCTCTTCATCTTGTGACAATATTTATATATATTTTCTTTATCTTTAGTATTTTCTTTTATTAAAACTTAAAATCAATCCAACAAAGTCCGAGTGAACGACAACCCTTCTTACTACAACATCATTGAAAAATATCATCATTTTTTGGCGCCGCCGACGCGGACTTGTTTATAGATTTTTTTTTATTTTATTTTTTTTGTTCCTTTTTACGCGTTTTGGTTTTTCTATTTGCTTTCCAGACTTGGTGCGGAGCTTATATAAAAGAGAAAGTGTTGAAAAGAAAAGCGAAGCCAAAGAAAGAAAGAAGAGAGAAAATCCAAAGGAGTAAAGAAGAATATTGGGTTAATTTGCGTTACCTCCCCCGGCCAAGATCATAATTAGCGTTACCTCCCCTACAGAAATTAAATTAGTGAAACCTCCCCTCGTTACATTTTCCGTCAAAGCCGGTTATCCCGATCCACAGCTTTGTACACGTGGACCATTTTTTTACACGTGGACTTTGACTTTCCCAGAATACCTCCCCTGGCCAAGATCATAATTAGCGTTACCTCCCCTACCATTTTTACACGTGGGAAAGTCAAAGTCCACGTGTAAAATCGGGGTCCACGTGTACAAAGTCAAGTTGATCGGGGATAACCCGACTTTGGACGGAAAATGTAACGAGAGGAGGTTTCACTAATTTAATTTTTGTAGGGAGGTAACGCTAATTATGATCTTGGCTGGGAGGTAACGCAAATTAACCCAAGAATATTTTTGTGTATAGTTAATTTATTTTTATTAGATATTTTTATTTTATTTTTATTTATTTTTTTAGAAACTGTAAATAGGCTTTTATTTTTGTAATCTTTTATATTTTTGGATATTTTTTATTTTCTTTATTTTTGGACATTGAACATTGGACATTTTTTTTAAAACCCTAAGGAAGGGTTGGTTTAAATATAAACTGCACAGGGAAGGACGACAGTTACGATACTGTCTCGGCCCCTCGGGTTCGTACATGACATAGGAGTTGTGGCCCGAGTCGACTTCAACGGTTCATCCCCCGTCTGGAACGAGAGGTAAGAATTCTAAACACCCGCGAATCCCCTGTCAGCGGGTTTACTGGATGATTTTGTATGCATATATGTTGAGGTCTTGAATACGGCTTCTTTAAATTCCTAGTAAAGGGCAAGGACTGGCCATACAAGATAAGGGTTCGGATTTCATCACCGTTCTCTTCTTGCCCGCCTTAGGAAAACGATACCAAACACGAACCTAAGCTTAAAATACTGACTAGAACGAGACCGATAGGGTAACGAGCTTAATAGGAAAGTCATTCGAAAAATATTGGTTACTCTTTAAGCATACTTGAAGTTCATGATGGTTTCGTGAGTTGAATGCGTGACTGCGCCGCCTTGTAATGCGGTGAGGCCTTGGGTATCAAAGCTCCACGCAGCCTTCCCTCGCCTCTATTCAACTTACTTAAACTCGGATTGATTCCAGAGGGGTTTGCTCGATTGTAAACGAATTCCCTTTCGAAGGATTAGAAGCTGGTCTAGAAACAATCTAAGTGGAGCCATCATGCTTTTTGTTTGCTAGAAATCAAAGAGGTTTGTTTTGGTCGAGTCGGCCTTGTTTGTGTTTGTGTAGAATTCCCTTGCAGTTAGGATGTCAAACTGGTATTATAATAGCCATCACAATGAATATGAATATCCAACTGAATATTATGGACATCACTCTTTTTATGACCATAGTGTGAATAGTGGTTGGGAACGCCAACCTTTGGAAGGTTATGGGTCATACCATGGTGAGCCCAATTACTATCCACATGTGCATCGGTCATTCGAGCAAGAAGATTATAGTAATAGTTCTTCGTCTCTAGAGGATACAATCAAACTTTTGAAAAGTAGTCCTTATTATGATCCTTCTGTTCCTCTTCCTTCTCTAGAAGAGTCCCTGGGGTTTAGCCGAGTCGACACAAAAAGTTAGTTTGAATCAACATGTAAGTTAGCCGAGGTAAATAACGTAGTTATGGACGAAAGGACTGCAACAACGATCGAATCTTTAGAAGATATCCTCAATAGATTAACTCAAAACTTAGATCAAACACTAAGGGAACTTTCTTTAGAGGAGACCCTTGAGAGGATAGCTGAGTCGACACGTAGACTTGAGTTAGAGACGAATGAAAGTATTGCTCGAAATAACTTGAATTTCCAATATAGTGTATCCAATAATACCTTTGAGAATGAAGATAGTTATTCACATAATCAAGATGATGAGGTTAGAATTGGTAACACTACTTGTTTAGATGAGGTTCAACCATTTTCATGTTATTATAATAATGATTATGATGAGGATAGTGTTGATGAAGCATTTGAAATAAATAGGCATAGTGATCAGGAATTTGCTACTCCAATTGAGCTTTATAATAATAGAGTTATTTCTGGTTCAGATCCTAATAATTTTAACAATTATTCACCTATTCAAAAGGACGAGGATTTGACTAGAGATACCCCCGTTTTAGACGATGTAGTATTTTCTTTTGATTACGAAGCCAAGGATGGTTTAGAGGAACGAGTATATTTTGAGTCTAGCGATTTAGAAACAATAGACTTAGAAAAAGAAAATGAACTCGTAGAGCTTTTAAATATGAGTGAGGATGCATCACCCGAGTATAACCTAGAAGAAGCAATTGACCATTTTCGGATTCCGATGATCTAGAAATTAGGAAATTGTAGCTAGTCTATCTAGAGACACCCAAAACTCTAAGTTTGGGGGTGATTATCATTCTCCTTGTGCCTTACCTTTAGCTCTTACTGAGAGATCCCTCACTTGGGACTTGACATATGTGCCTCAACCATTTTACAAGATTATCTTCATACACATTTTCCCGAACCTAGTTGTGTCCATAAAGAAGTTCAGTTGTTAGAAACCCATCCTCTGGTTGATGTGGTTAACCTGTGCTATGATACCACGATCAACTTTGTTTTCCCACCAAAAACCTTCCTTCCAATTGTGGGAACATATAAGTTTCGGATGTGTCAATTATTAAGTTTTAAGACTAAACCTAATTACTTTAGGATATTAGGGTTGACACATTTGATTAAGGAAGACCACCAATCTTATTGTGATCGGTTTGTGTAAGTCAAAACCGATTGACTTAGAGGATCCTCAATTATTCAGGTTATTATTATGTGCTTCTAAGTTTTTATTTGAGTTTTTTCCAGACTCTAGAACCTGAACATTCGGATCTAACTCATGAGGAAACGCAACCCATGAAAATTTGTTATCTAGACCCTTTTATAAAGCCTGAACCTAAACCACATCTAGATGTAGTCGTCTTAAACAGGAAACTAGACAAGGGTGTGCTTTTCTTGGCAGGTTGGAGATTCCTTTTACTTGTGATAGCTCTATTTGGTTTTGATGACCCACAGAAATTCCGGCTATTACTTTATGATTTTATAAGGTGACTAATCCTTTCTTAGTCCGGTCAAGACTTTAAACTTAGCACTTCTTGGGAGGTAACCCATGCTCATGCAACACGGTAATATCTTTCCTTACTCTTTTCTTCAAGTGGTAACAGTTTCTCATTGTTCATGCTTTTAATTTCATCTTTAGAACATTGAGGACAATGTTAGATTTAAGTTTGGGGGTATGGGCGAAACTTTTTAGTTGCGATAAATAAACTCCTTAACCTAGAAATTTATGCCTATTAAGGATAGCACTAACCAATCTAAGTGGATGGAAAAATCTTGGTTGTAGGAGTTGAGGAACCAATCTGATTAGATGGAAACATCTAAAGAGTCTATTCATAAAAGCACAGAGCTCAGGTGTTAGAAAAGAAAACATGGTAGTTTCGCCATATCCTCGTGATGGAAACATCGAAAGAATCCTGATCACTTCTTTTTATTTTTATTTTTACCATTGCTAGGGTGAAATAGAGTGACTGAGATAAAAAAAAAAAAAAAAAAAAAAATTGAGACCAGACCATTAGACCAACCGGAATAAATACAATAAAGTCGACCATTTGGTACCCTTGTATATGCCAAGGTGAGTTGACCTAGAGTTAGGATTATCGACCACTTTGGTTCCCTTGTATATGCCGGTGTGTTGATATTAGTCGCACCAGTGTCTCGGTCCATTAGGATAGGTTCACCTTAGTCAACATCATCCACGTTTTCTACATCCATCTTCTTAATCTATCCATGTGATTGGTTGACTCCGGTTTATGATGTCCAGAAACTATCTGAGTAGATCTCTGTCACTTTATATGAATTTTAGTATTGCAAACTCGTGTACAACAATTGGAATTTCGCATCAGGGTACTTCCTCCTGTAGTCAATAAGTATGCCAACCAAGGAGATTCTTTAGTGTCTTCCAAGGTTCTCGTGAGACAGCTAGGGTCCTGGAGTAAAGGTTTTGTGGGTACACCTCTGGTAAACCCTCCAGGAGACAACACTTTTCTGCCACTAGGGCACCTAGGGGTTCAAAAGATTTTTATTTTCTAGAATAAATTTGCTCAAGGACTAGCAAATAATAAGTTTGGGGGTATTTGATAGACGCATTTATGTGTCTAATTTGTCCTCAATGTTTCGTATTGTTAGTACTCGTTTTTGTCCTTATTATGGTGTTTTGTGTGTTTGTAGGTATTTTTTGGAAATAAACATTTTTGGAAAAATCGGCTCGAAAAATTATGCGGAGCACCCCCGGAGGACATTTGCTATTCGGACTCCCACTTTGGATAAGGGGTAACCCAATTGCTAAGGGGCACCCCAAGGAGCCACCTGCTATTCGCACCCTGAACGGGATAATGGGACACCATCCCTACCATTTCAAAATCCAGTTTTGGCGGGAATAAACTTTGCACAGGCTATGGCAGATTTGGAGTTGGATTTTTGGGCGTTTCGGGAGAGATTCAATCGTTGCAACTCTCTGTGATGACTTGATTGGGCCTAACAGGCTTGGTTTGGGTCTTTGGCTCGACTAGAATTGGCTAGAAAACGTGAAGCAAAGCAAAACAGAGGCGGAAGTTTTATTCGGATCATCACGAGTTGTTTGAAGATTTCCCGTGAGAATTAACTGCTGGTGTGTGTTTGCACCGTGGTTTACTCTAACTGAACAAGATTGGAGCGTGCTGGGAGAAAATCAACGCGTCAGGAGATAAATCTGGGAAGAAAATATTCCCGAGAATATTTTTCTTCACTGCCGATTGATTGAAGATTATATGAAGTTATGACGCATGATTCTGCTGCATGGAGGAGTATATAATGTGTTGTAGTCGATTAGAATGGATATGGAGAGTTTGGGTAGAGTTTAGAGCGTCAACAGGGTGAGAATCGAGAGTTGCAGAGAGAAGTTTCTGCTGCTGCAGAACTGAAGAACACGAAGAACAGACGGCCAAAGACCGTCGTTCTTCAACAGTGTCAACGACAGAGCACGTGGGCCGTATTTTGGAGGCATCTTAAATCAATAGTAACAACGACATGAAGGCTTTATCGTTCTTTGCAACAGCTCGGTTTGTAACACTTATAATGTTACAAACCCTAGGTTTTTATTTGATATCTCTCCTTTTCATCATTTGTAAGCACCTTTGAGCAATAAAATCATATTTTGAGCGTGTTTCCAACATGATGAGCTAAACCCCATTACTGGGACGACGGAGGAAGACGAATTTCATACATGGGTAAAATTATTTAATTCTTTTTTAGACTTTTGCATTTATTTTAATTGAAATATGATTTGAATTAATTGGTTGTCATTTAATTTGATGAGGTATGCTTAGCTTAAATGTTTTGATACATCATGCTTAGGATTTACAATCAATCTTTTGAGGATCTATCTTGGCAAAAATAAGAGTCCGTGTTTTTATTTGTTGAGCGATAATTGTTAAAAGAATTAATATTTGAACCTTTTTGTTATGAGTTTGGCCGAATCCAGAGTCCCAGCACATCTCTTCATCTTGTGACAATATTTGTATATATATTTTATTTATCTTTAGTATTTTCTTTTATTAAAACTTAAAATCAATCCAACAAAGTCCGAGTGAACGACAACCCTTCTTACTACAACATCATTGAAAAATATCATCACCATCCACTCATCCAATATTTAATTGGATAACCATCAATCATTCAATATTTACTAATACTCTAACTCCTACTTTATCATTCGAAAACTCATGACATATCAGATAAGGAATGAGCACTCGACAATAACTTTGCAGATTTCTTGTTGAATACTCAACATATCAAAATAGGTCCATGATCGAGAAATCTCGTTATACCAACGCTCGTCAATCCAAATTATTAGAACATTATTGTCTCAACTGGTAAAACAATATATCTCAATTCATCAGATTCGACATTTGTACATTATTATTGTCCCAGTAGACACCTTATGCTCAATCCATGAGTCTCAGAGCATATCACATCCGTCCATCATGCTCGACTCATCAAGGCTAAGACTCATGGTATAGTCAAGTCAATAATTGACCAATTAAATACACGTCTGCCTTGTAGACTCCACATTCATGAAACATCAATCATGTCACATGGGGGGATATTCATTAGGGTTTGATCTGGCGATATAAAACACGTGCGTACATCCACGATGAGAATTGTGAGTAATTCGTGCAAGCAGTTGAAGGACTTAGCAAAGTAGTGGATGGACAATCAACCAAGTCTCCCGCGCAATGTGGAACTGGTTCAACCACGATTTCCCACTCCCACATCCTTTCACTACTCTGCAACAGTCACACTTACTGGAGAATTATTTAATTTATGCAATATAAATAAGGTCATTAATTTATGCACATGATCAATCAAAATCCTCGTATCTGAACTTAACTATTCACTAAACTTGCAGAAGTCTCCAACACATTAACAATCTTTCAGTCATCATTGATCTCACATACTTCACAGTTTTCCTCCTACAGATCGACCCTCATCCCTCTTTGTGACCGAATTGATTCTGGAATGACCATTATTTTTGTTCAGGCCGAAGTCATACAGACTGATAATAAGATTTTTAATTTGTTCGTTGTAGTAGTAAAAGGGTTGTCGTTCACTCGGACGTTGTTGAGATTAAATTTAAAGGTTCAAATAATAAAAGAGAGAGTTACTGGGCCTAGGATTCCACCGCATTCATATCAATAGGTTCAATCATTTATTCTTCAGCAATTATCGCTCAACAAAATAACACCGACTCTTATTTTTGCCAAGGTAGATTCTCCAAATATTAGTTATAAATCGTAAGCATGGGACATCAAATATCTAAGCAAGCATGACCCATCTAATAAAATGATAACTAATTTTTTCAAATCATAAAACAATTTAAAATAAATGCAAAAGTCATAAAAAGAATAAAATAAATTCACCCAAGTATGAAGTTCGGCTTCCTCCGTCGACCCAGTGTCGGGGTTTAACTCCTCATGTTGTAGAAACTCTCAAAATAATTTTTTATAGCTCGAATCGTGTTTACAATAAAGAAAAGGAGTAAAAATAAGTTAAACCGAGAGTTTGAAACGATTGTCAGCGTTACAATTTAATCTCTTTGCAAATGAGTCACATTACGAAAACTATATTTGGAAAGCGTCGTAGAAGAACCGTGGCTAAGCCGAGAATAGACCACAGTTTTAAAAAATGAGACCCAGGAGTAGTACATTCTTCTTCGTATTCTTCACTGAAAGTGCGAGAGAACAACTCTGCAACTTCCGTTTCTTCCTCTTCAGCTCGGTGCAACCACCCCAGTCACTCCATACCCCCACTGATACTCGAACTATATTCGGAATATTTTTCTTCAAAACACGGGCTTTTATTTCCTTTTCTTCTTCTTCCATGCTGTATCTTCCAATCATCACACTCCAGCACGTTGAGAACTCTATCAGAAAGATTGAAACTCTCTAAAGGCACGCGCAATCTTCCAATTACAGATCAAACTTCCCGAAATAGAACTGAGAGTATATATCTTCTCTGTTTCCTTCTCACCGATGGTTAAACCTATTTTCTCGAATCTGGGACCATAATCATTCTTGTTTAGTCAAACCAGGATATTCGAAGCCAATCCCAGCGATTTAATCTCCCCAAAACTCCCTGAAATCCTTCACAGAAACACTCGGATTTTCTCGAGAAAAACCCGTAACCCCCTGTTGAATTAAATCTCGACAATCTAGCCAATTATAGCCGAAAGGAAGACCCATACCAGCCCTGTTAGGTCAATTAGAGCAAACCCATTTAATTTCAGCCCTTGAATCTCCCTAGAGCATGATTTAAACTCGACCCTAAATCTGGCCGTGTACTGCAACATTTTCCCGCCATTTTTGTTCTTGATGTTTTCATCAATCTTTGATTATCCAGCCAAATATAATTGAAACAAAGCACATTACCATCCCTGTTTAGGTCCTAGCAACAAACCCATTTGATTTCAAAGCAATTGAATCTCGTTTGAACACCTCCAAAAGCTAAACCCTAAATCTGCCACCATTTTTCCCGCCAAAATTGAAATTCAAAAGGAAAAAGATGACCTCCCCCTTATCCTGTACGGGTGTCCCTTTAGCACTTGCCTTATGGGGTGTAAATAGTAAGGAAGGTGTCCCTTATCCGTTGAGGTGTTCCTTAGTAATTGAGGTGTCCCTTAACCAACATTGAGAGTCCGAATAACATGTGTCCTCCGGGGTACAAAAACCACTTTTCGAGCAACTTTCTCCATAAGAGCTTATTTCATAAAAACACCTACAAATAAGTTTATTAGTGATAAAATGAGTCCCAGCTAATGTATTTATGGGTGAAAATGCGTCGCACTTTCTTGCTCATCACTTGGCCGGTCCCTCACATCTTCATAATTAATTAGGTTTTATTACCTAAGGTTCAGACGAGCATTATTTTGATAAATGATTAAACCAGCATTTAATCATCCTTTCATCAAATCAAGCTGGTCTTCATGAGACCTTGATATTTGCTCACGTGAGCATCTGGGCGCTACATGGTTGATCCATAATCCCATGTAGCCGGTCCCTCCTTCGCTCCGTGGTTAATTTTCAATAAACCATCAGTTAATCATCAATTGATCAAATTAGGGTTTTTGAGTCCAAGGTTCATAATTCCAGATTCAAACACTAATAATTTTACGTTGATCCCGTGATCAACATTTTATTTATCATACTCGGTTCAATTGCCAGTATCTTATTTGGTCATGCTACCAATAATTCATCGAATGAGCAACATTTACTCAGATGAGCAATATTTGCTCAAACCGAGGAATACTGGTTCAACTATCAATATTCAACAATTCATCGAATGAGCAATATTTGTTCATGTTAGCTTATTCACGCATTATATCTCTGTCTCAAAATACATGTTCAATTCATGAGTCTCAGAACATTTCCAAATCACGTTCGACTCAACAAAACAAAGACTCATCGTCCCATGAAGTCATGAAGTCAAGAATCGACTAACTAAATACACGTCGCCTTGCGAGACTCCACAATCACACGAGACATCAATCGTGTTACATGAGGGATATTAACTAGGGTTTTGGTCCGGAGGTCTACGGCACGTGTGTTCATACACACGATGAGAATGTGAGCAAGTCGTGCAATCGGTTGAAGGAGTTAACAAAGTAGTGGATGGAAAATCAACCAAGTCTCCGGTGACGTTGAGCAACTAGTTTTAACACGATTTCCACTTCCCCATTCTTTGATTTAATCAATTGTCACACTTCATGAGATCATGGTGTTTTCAATTCCAAAGAATATAAATAAATCTCTCGAATCATGATTGAAACAAGGACAATCTCACGTCAAACAGACAACAAGAGATTAACAATCCAACTCTCAATAGAGCAAATTCAATCATTCAGAACTTATCTTATTTTCAGAATACACAACACACATATAATCTTCGATCACCATTGATCTCACACATTTCTCAGCTTCCCTCCTACAGACCGACCCATCCTCTCTTGTGACCGAATTTACTCTGGAACGGCCATTGTCTTGGTTTAGGCCGGAGTACTACAGATTGATCTCTCGAATTCAAAGCACTCCCTTCTAGCAGTGCATCTGTGTGAGGTTAAGCATTTTGCTCGGTTCAAGGAGTCTCCTCCGTGCGATCATCTCCTCAATTCCGTAAAAACCAGCGAATCGTTTTTCCCCATCTACAGATTGGCGACCACAGAGGGAGATCATTCTCTCGGTTGTAATCTAAATTCTCACAAAGATGGTCGGTCTTAGGTCTGGTTCGGTTACCAACCCGGATTCAACACCCGGTTCCAATATTGCAAGCTCTAGCGGTACTGTTAACACTACTCCTCCGGTGCAACCTGCCACTACTACTCCTCCAAGCACTGGTGCTCCGGTGATCACCCCTGCAAGCGGCAGCACCGACGCCATCAATAATCCACTCTTCGGTCGGTCTCCTGAAGAAGTCAGAGAAAATCCACCTACCATAGGTGATCTCATCAAAGTGCAAGAGACTATTGCCAAGAATCGATCGACATGGTCGCTAAACAGAACGCAGAAATGTAATTATCTCAAAATCTTACTGACAAGATGTCAGAGAAGACTCATGGAAAGGGAAAAGAAAAAGAGACATCTCCAGATGCTGATCCTGAAATAGTTTCAATTCATACAGTGGATGTAGGGCTGTCAATGGGTACCCATTACCGGAACAGGACCAGTAGACTTGTCGGTTAGGGTCCCTAAAGTTGGACCCATTAGCAACTTAGGACCCGACGGGTAATTACCCGATTGGACCCGAATCTAAACGGGTCCAAACGTGTAATACTCGTTGGGTACCCATGGTATCGGGTACCCGTTTATTCATACTTTTATTCATGTTTTTGCTAGTTTTAGCTTTGATATTTTACTCGTTTTAAATTTTTCTCTTACATTTAATCTTTATTTAGTACATTAATAAGAAATAATAATAAATTTTTATAAAAATTATTTAAATACAAGCCAAAAAAAAAGAAAAATATTAAGTTTTTGAGGTTTTTTTAATAGTTTTCTTAAGACCCAATGGGTACCCGGAACCGACGGGTACCCGGGTATTTAAACGGGTCCGGTTCTGGGTCCACAAGTTTAGGAATCGGACCCGGAACCATTAGGACCCGGACCCGACCTTTATAAGTAGGGTCCGGGTCTACTGATACCCGGGAGGACCCAAACCCGTTGACACCCCTAAGTGGATGGCAACAAAGTCCGCAAAGCTGCAGACGATCCATCAACTAAGGAATCATCAAATTTCATTACTCGGGAAGATTTGGAACGCATCTTGGAGAACCGTGGAAAAGAAAAGACATCACATGTCCCTCGTCACCAGCCTCCGTACCCTGCTGCTACGCAAAATATTCTTCTTCCAAAAGGGCATACACCTGGTACAACAACATCGCACCAGGAACTATCAACAATTGGGGAGATACGGTTAATGCCTTCTACATAAAGTACTTCTTTGTGTCAGAGAAAATTACTCTCTCTGATCTTGGAAGAATGTTTCATAGGAACATTGAACATCCCAATGACTACTTAAAAATATTCAGAGTCCAGGCCCTGGACTGTCATGATCCAAACGTCACGGAGCAGGTAGACTTGTGTATCAACGGCATGATCCCGGTCTACAGAGATTTATCGGAAAATCTTCATTTCCAGACCTTCTCAGAGCTTCATGAAGCGGCAAAGAGATGGGCAACCATCGCGCCCGCTTTCTTTGGAAAGAACAAAAGCTATGAAGAACCTCGAGACACTCGAAGTAGCAGACGTCTGATCAAGAAGCAGTAAAACCTCCAGCCTTCCACAAACACCGTTGCAGAAGGGAGCAAACGGAAAGCCAAACTGTCGCGCAAGCATACTTCAGTTCCTTCAAAAGCACAAAGCAAGGATAAGCAAGATGCACAATCCTCTGACCAACACACAAGAGTTCTTGATCAAGAAGCACATGACTTTTCTTTTTCCATTGAATAGGTAATCGAACTCCAGGATGTCTGGGTCCAAGATGGTGCAATCAAGTTGCCATATGTCAAGAAAGAACCAACTGAAGAAGACATGGAAAGTCCTCGTTACTGCCGCTTCCACAGATTCGTCAATCATCCCACAAGAAACTGCGCAGTTTTGAAGCACATTTTCAAAGAGAAGGTTGATCCACAATAGCTTCAACTAGGGACTGAAGAAGTACACAAGAATCCTCTCCGATCGAGAAACTTTACACTCTCGAACAACCTATCAAAAAGGCGGTTCAATCCTTGGTCGAACGTGAATTGCTCTATCTTTCGAAGGCATAAAGGAGAGACATGTTCACAAACCGAACCACATTGTGTCAAGAAGTCCATTCCGGAAATAATTCTTGAGCCTCCACCACAGACAAGATATGTACGACTGGGACTGCTTACCACAGTCGAAGAAAACGAATTTGGAAGAACGTTGATCGATGTTGGCACCGCCATCAACAACATTCCACCGAAAGCCATCGGATCCACATGCATCAGTCGACAAGAAGCTACTCATGCTCTCATCTTAATCAGAGACCTTGAAGGAGCGCTCGGAAATACTTATGGCTACATCACTCTCAAAGTGAACATAAGTTCAACCTGGACAAAAACCAAGTTTCGCATAATTAGGAAGATCCAGGATATGATATGTCCTTCAGACGAGCGTGGATCCGCGCTGAAAAGATGGGTACTTACAAAGCGCCTTTTGTTACACATCTCTCCAATGAAGAAAGTTCTGATCCAGAAGATGTGACGGAGATTCCATCATCAGAGTACTTTGGGGAATTTCAAACTTTAACGAGGTTGAAGCGAGAACCTGCAAAAGATGCATAGACATTCATCAAGAGGTTCCGCACTCAGGAAAGTCTCATTCCATGTCTATGTCATTTATTTCCCCACATGCTATCCTATCATGGGGACTTAATTATGCTAGCAACTCTACAAGACGTTATGAATGGTAGCTTCACCGCATTAGTATTTTACCAAGTGGTTGAATCTGACGTTTCTCCGAATCAAGCAATGAAATATTCATTACCGATGTCCAAACATGGCAAAGAACACTTTGGACGTTTCTCCTGCAAGTCCATGTGTTCCACAAAATCAGAAAGCTCTGATGTCTGCACAAGTGTCGAATCCAACTACCGCAACGAAAGGGATGCTGAATCAACAGAAGATACTCCAGGGCTAAGATGATCAAACCCATAAGACATTCGATGCTTAAGGAATATACTCTTCAACGCTCAAGCATCTAAGAAGCCATCAAATTGTACTCCCAATCAAAGAGTACAACACAAATATCTCGACGATGACACATTGATTCAACACCAGCACGATCAAAGTGTAATTAAACTACAATCGATAAGTCTTCATTATCCCATGATAAGACTTCTGAACCATATGCAACATCATTCATACATGGATGGCACTAACTCCTTTAACATGTACTGGGAAACCTGAGGTGATTCCATGAAACTTCATCAACGGGATTTCTCTACATCACAAGCCCATGCATGATTGAGGAACTTTCTCTCTTCACCAATCACATCCAGTATGAAAACTGATGATGCTATCTACCGCAACAACATCGACTCACTGACAAAGCTAGTTCCTGGTAAAGTTATGCTTTCAGGAGCATTCAGGTTGAACTCTCAGTACACCTTCATCTTAGCGATGCTCAACTCATCAACTAGTTCGTGAATGTAAAAGGCTCATTGGATGAATGAGCAAAGATTATATCTATAATCATGACTCTAGCCTTTTCGGTCTTTGGAGAAACTTCAACCATGGTATCAGCATCAACAATAATATCTAGAGGAACACCATCCATGATTTCAGCATCGACAAGGATCTCTGGAGCGTAATCATTCATGGTCTCAACACCAACAACGGTCTCAGGAGCAACATCCTCAGGGCTTCATCAACTAATCATTCTCTAAAGTGTTACACATGAAGCGGACTTTTCTAAGAACCGATGATTCATATCAAGATGTGTAGACCTGATAACATGCTCACATGAAAGTCTTCCCAAAGCTGGAACGACTGGTGGGCATAATCCAAAGTCTTCTACAAGATGTTCTCATCACCTCTACAAATGAGAGACAACACACTTCAGGCCATGAGTTTGCAAAAACGTACCAATAGGTGAGGAATGGGACAATGTTTCCTCAACGAAAGATGTTCGTCTATGTCTCTTCTATAAGATACCAAAAGGGCGCATTAATCGGAACATACGAGCTGAAAGATATGGCCTTTACAGCCAGGTTTATGAAGTCTGAAAATTCTGTACGGGATTACAAATCACAAATGTGCACGCTTCGTTGGCTGACCTCTACAACTCCGAATTCAGTGATCCTTTTCTCATGTGACAACTCAGTCTCTTAGCTTCAAAAATTGGGGTCAAGCATCAGATTCGACGTCGTATGAGGTTCCTACGACTACGAGCATACAACATGCAAGCAGCAATTCTTAGACGGGATTCATAACTTCCACAGTCGATCGGTGTCCACCAGGTCTTTTCGCTAAGTCCTTCATCAAGGTACCTCCAAATTCGACCACCTGGGTCTTTACATCAATTTTCTACCTGGATCCTCTATCTAGGTCCTGCCAGAAGAAGGGAAAATGAAAGAGAGAGATTCAACAAAATATTGGGGACTGACGGTCCACTGATCATGACGATCAATTTCACAGTCCAACACTCGTGGTTCCGGGCTCTCCAGTGCTAGTCAATCATCAAAAAATGAATGCTATCACCGGGACATGCCACCATGGTCATTACATTATCCTCTCTTGAGAATAACCTCAGTTATGGTCCCGTGACCAAGGTTTCAGAAGTGATGTTTCTATGACTGACAGAAACAAGATGGCACTGCAAGCACCATGCTCATGTATCAATCAAAGGGTCCTAATCTCGAATGAATCAATGCCATTAAATCCTTCAACAACCGTTCAAGACACAAGCGAATGGTCTAAAACCACAACATGAGTGTTTTACAGCAAGCTCGTCTGAGATGATTTTACACTGTCCTGTACAAACTGACGAGCTGGGAGCAATTGGTGAAGAATCTATGGATGGGTTATATACCATTCTCTTCGTATGATTATCCTCTACAACTTATCCGAAATTCAAAGCAATTGAAGAAATGAGCAAGGATATGTGGCCGAAACATTGGACAACATACAATCTGAAAAAGTTCTGAAAGTCTCCTAGAAGGATACTGTTTCGCCTTTTTCAGGTCATAAACATGCTCAAAACTCAAAAATCTTCATCTCTAAAGCTTGGATATTTTCTGGGCTTGAAGATACATATGCAGATCGCGAAAATTTGACTTTGAACGAAGATTCTACAGTGTTTTTGCTAAAATGTCAAGTCTGAAATTTTCTTGGTGACGTATTTCAAACAAAATTACTCCTATGCTCACATGGATTCTCATTCATTCATTCACAAATCATCAATTTCATACTTCTATGAAGAGATTACAGGAGACATACTTACTGGGGGAGTCTCTAAATCATTTGAAGGCTCGGCAATGCCGAAATCTCCATTGGCAACGCCGCTATCTATCTCCATTCGGTTCGGGATTTCGGGAATTCTCCATAGTCCCATATCCCAAAAAAGAACACGCTTCATCAACATGATGCTTATCTATAATTATTTCTTCCTGGATTCATCAACAACAATTATTATTATTTCACTCAAGGAGATGCCACGATCACCTGCACGAAAAAGGATACTTACATCGACTTCTTCATCAGTGCTGGATTCATGAGTTGTTTGCCCGAGAACAAGTTGAAGACCGTCAATCGATGGAGCAAAAGTCTGACAAGAAATAACAAACCTTGGTCTCATGATCCTAATTGCACGGGCAAAGTCATGACACAAGGAGCGCTAACAACTCACCAAAGAAACGGCTGGGGACTACACGTCATTAATTTGCTAACATCATGTAGTCCTTACTTCTGGGTTATCCGCTCCCGTAGACTTTCTTCCATTTCCGTGGAGTCTACATTGATCCAGGATCTCACTACACGATCATCCTATGGTAAAGTTAATGAAATAACCAGGAGTACAACTCAGTATGAAGGATCTCTCACCATCACCCAGAGGTTCCAGAAGTACCATTTCTTAAAGTTTCGACGTAGAGATGTTATCTCTGGAAACACCATCTTTGGAAGTACCATCATGGGAGTCAGTCATTCTCGCAAAGTGGCTACTTCAGCACATCGTTCATACAAAGCGCAGGCTTCGACAGAACAATGAATCATGGAATAAATGTGCTCAAAACAGAGTCTACAAAAATGGTAACCATCCAACTCTTACCTATTTACAATTTCACTAGCTGTAGTGATTACAATCTCGAGAATTCATTCGCTCCTTCAAACCTGCAAAGACGAACAAAATTCATTATTCAAAATCATGACTTGATTTTCATAAAACCGTGAACAACCCACGTAAATTTTTACTATGTGAACATTCACTAGTTTTCAAAATTGGGATGACGTCCATTCTACAATTGTGAAAACTCACATACAGACATTATTTCACCATGTATGATTGTTTACTTTCAACAGTTGTTCAAAATCAAAATATTGATTTTACTAAATATATATATTTAACGTGAAACTCACGTAAATTTGAAAAATATATCTATATATTTTTTGCTCCCTCGCACGAGCATTTGTCTTTGAAGCGAGAGTATATTTTCAAAGATTTCCGAAAGCTCGAAGATAAAAATTTTCATGGAAGCTCATAAACAAAATTTTATTACTAACAGACTCGCGTCTGTTCAAAAAAAATTTCTCTCGTACGAGCATCCACCTGTGAAATGAGAGTTTATTCCACTTTGTGAAATCTCACGTATTTAAAAAATAAAATTTTGTTTTCGTGAAAGCTCATAGACAAAAAATTTATCATTAGACTCAGGTCTATTTTGTTTGTTCCTTAAACTAACGAAAGAACGAGCGTCTATTCCTAAAACAAGGATTTATTTTCGGGCCCGGCCCGTGAATCCTAAAACGACCAAGGTCCCGTCATCAAAATCAGCGGTTCAACACCAATTTATGCTCAAACGATGCTCTGTCATGCCATTGGGATCTTCATTCAAGACGTGGTTTGCTCGTACTATCAAAAATCCGATAAGGTCTTACCTAATGACTAAGTTCAATTGCTTATATTATTTGTGACCGGAAAATCACCATTCAGTGCTGACTGAGGAACATGACTGTCCCTCACTAAGCATGGGACTTAATGTAGATGGTGGATTTTCGACAAAGGCTAAAATCGTAAACCCATAATTATAAGTATTCCTGATCCAAAGAATCGACGAATATTGAGGCTCATGTACATTATCGAAAGCATGAAAGCTCATGCCACAAGAATCTCGACCGAGAAAATCGTCTCTCGGAGTATATATGGATATGTAGTTTCTCAGTGAGGCAACGGCATATCTCATGAATATTGAGCAATTTCGGTAACTACTTCTACATAGAATCGAAAGATTAGACGGCTCCTAGACAGACTTGCACGCTAAAGCATAGAGCAATAACGTCTTCAGGATGTAACAATGTTTTTCCTGACTATATGAAAGAAATATAACGCTTCAACAAGCTCATAACACTAGATTCCTGAATAATTAATGCTCCTAGACGATCGTACTAGTATAGAGCCATTAATTAATTATTCTCAAAATCAATAGATTCATTAATCGAATCTGGAAAATATTCAATATTTTCATAATATTTCGTTACTTCAATTTATGGTTCTTCCCAATGAGAATTCCATGGGTTAGTAATAAATATTCAACACACGGGCATCTGAGCTACCTTTAAGTAAGCCCTGACTAAAATGGTGTAAGTGTACTCAACGATGATGCACTAACAATCACCGCACGAACAAGTATTTCAAAATACGACGAGACGATGAACCTATGCAAATAGGAAAGAAAATAATAAAATATTAAGTCAAGGCTCTAGGGGATCTGGCTCACGGCCACGGCTAATCATGCCGTGACCAGTCCCACGCCCAAATTCTATATTTTATCATATTTTATTATTTTCCTTGATCCCATGAAAAATCTTTTCATTTGAACAAATATCCTTCGTTTTGAGGAAACTTCTCAGTTTCATGGTGTTTCCTTCACACTGAGGAAATAATATAAAATTAGGGAAAATATTGTGGGGCCATGATTATTGTCCAACCGGCCATGTCTTGATCCCGACCGGCCCCACACCTCATGGTTCCTCATTATTTTATTATTATTTCCCTAATCTCATGAAAACTCCTTAATCTCATGATACTTCCTTGATCCCATGAAAAATAATATAAAATTAAGGAAACCCGTGGGACCGGGCCATAGCTGGCCCCACACGTCTTATTTTATTATTATTATATTTCATGTTTCCTTAATCCCATGAAATTCCTTGAATTCATGAAGTTTCCTTCAAATTATGAAAATTCCTTCAAATCATGAAATAATACATAAAATTAGGGAAAACTCACGGATAGGGCCCTAGCCGGCCAACCATGCCCAAGCCGGTCCCACACGTCCCTTATTTTATTATTATTATTTTTTATGTTTTCCTAATCTCATGGAAACTCCTTGATTTCAACAAAACTCCTTGGTTTTAACAAACTCCTTGGTTTTATGATATTTCCCTAAAATCATGAAAACATAATAAAATTAGGAAAAATACCATGGGACCAGCCCCTTGGCCGACCGGCCATGCCTTGGCCATAGACGGTCCCACACTTTATGATTCCTTCATTATTTTACTTTTCCTTCATCTCATGAAGTTTTCATGGTCTCAGCAAAATCCCTGATTTCTCCATATTTTCTCAAAATGTTGCTCAAACGCACACCAGAAAATATCAAAATTCTCATAACTGAGATACGAACACTTTGGTGACGTGAGCATGTTACCTTGACCGACCAGGGTTGGCTCTTTGGCTTGCAAGAGGCTGGTCCCATGTATTTTGACAATTTTAACTTAATTTGTGCAATTGCACGTATTAGGTCCAAAACTCTTCCAAACAACTTGGAACTTCATAAGACAATCAATATTCGATCCCGTGACTACCCAGGGCTGGTTTCATGACCCCTTGGCCGGTCCCTCACATCTTCATAATTAATTAGGTTTTATTACCTAAGGTTCAGACGAGCATTATTTTAATAAATGATTAAACCATCATTTAATCATCCTTTCATCAAATCAACTGGTCTTCAGGAGACCTTGATATTTGCTCACGTGAGCATCTGGGCGCTACATGGTTGATCCATAATCCCATGTAGCCGGTCCCTCCTTCGCTCCGTGGTTAGTTTTCAATAAACCATCAGTTAATCATCAATTGATCAAATTAGGGTTTTTGAGTACAAGGTTCATAATTCCAGATTCAAACACTAATAATTTTACGTTGATCCCGTGATCAACATTTGATTTATCATACTCGGTTCAATTGCCGATTATCTTATTTGGTCATGCTACCAATAATTCATCGAATGAGCAACATTTACTCAGATGAGCAATATTTGCTCAAACCAAGGAATACTGGTTCAACTATCAATATTCAACAATTCATCGAATGAGCAATATTTGTTCATGTTAGCTTATTCACGCATTATATCTCTGTCTCAAAATACATGTTCAATTCATGAGTCTCAGAACATTTCCAAATCACGTTCGACTCAACAAAACAAAGACTCATCGTCCCATGAAGTCATGAAGTCGAAGAATCGACTAACTAAATACACACGCCTTGCATACTCCACAATCACACGAGATATCAATCGTGTTACATGGGGGATATTAACTAGGGTTTTGGTCTGGCGGTCTACGGCACGTGTGTTCATACACACGATGAGAATTTGAGAAAGTCGTGCAATCAGTTGAAGGAGTTAACAAAGTAGTGGATGGAAAATCAACCAAGTCTCCGCACGTTGAGCAACTGGTTTTAACACGATTTCCACTTCCCCATTCTTTGATTCCATCAGCTGTCACACTTCATGAGATCATGGTGTTTTCAATTCCAGCAATATAAATAAATCTCTGAATCATGATTGAAACAAGGACAATCTCACGTCAAACAGACAACAGGAGATTAACAATCCAACTCTCAACAGAGCAAATTCAATCATTCAGAACTTATCTTATTTCCAGATACACAACACACCTACAATCTTCGATCACCATTGATCTCACACGTTTCTCTCAGTTTCCCTCCTACAGAGACCCGACCCATCCTCTCTTGTGACCGAATTTACTCCGGAACGGCCATTGTCTTGGTTTAGTCAGGAGTACTACAAATTGATCTCTCGAATTCAAAGCACTCCCTTCTTGCGGTGCATCTGTGTGAGGTTAAGCATTTTGCTCGGTTCAAGGAGTCTCCTCCGCGCGATCATCTCCTCAATTCCGTAAAAACCAAAGAAATCGTTTTCCCCATCTACACTTTGTTAGATCGAACTTAGCTTTTTATACACAAATGAAATGTACCAACATTTAGATAAAGGTAACCGTACCTAAACGTTGTTATCTCAAGCTTGTTTGTCAAGTTTAGTTGTCAAAACTATAAGTCTTGATTTCTAGTCTACTTATAGCTATGTCTCGGATTAGGATAGAATGTGTAGTTGAGCTCTAGACTTCACGGCGTTCATCGATTGAAGATGAAAATCTACTAAGGAGAGGTTGGAGGAACTTCATCAACAAAAGGTATGTGGATACTTGAACTCATCAATCACTCATAAGTCTATTTTATCTCCTATTGATACTAAGTCGTATGGCCATATAGACTTTTACATTATACACATTTGATATTTCGGGCTGAGTTTAACTCGCTTATATCTTTCTCGAAATATGTGTTGGAAAGCTTTTTGCTTTAAGCACGTTCATCATTATTCTTGACGAAAGTCAAAAGATGATCATGTGAAACTCGCGTTGTAACATCTTACATGATTTGTGTGAGACAGTCATTTGATGTAGACTCGGAATGTTTCGTATTGATCATTCGATCACTTGAAAATTACTTATAAGTTAATATTTTATGGGAGACAGCTTTTGTCGTCTTCTAAGGATGTTTCAGTGATCGAAATGGAAGTTTAGAACAATTAACCATTGTCTGGATATAGCACAGTATGGATACCCGTATGCAAACTGTTGTAAGAATAATTCAGGTCTGGGAACCAAGTATGCATACCCGTATGCGAACGGTCTTAATAGTTAAAGTCCGGGAACTAAGTTTGCATACCCATTTGCAAACTGTTTCACCTGAGTTCGGTCCGGAAAGATAGTATGCGTACCCGTTTGCGAACTGTCGAAAAAGATCAAAGTCCGGAACTTAAGTTTGTGTACCCGTTTGCAAACTTATGAGGTTAAGTTCCAAAATCGGTTAAGTATGATTTCATACTCATGAACAAATACATTTATATATTAAGGAATGCAATCTTTTCAAACCGTGGCTAAATGTTCATGAATTGATTCTTGTGAGGTGCTAAATGTAGTTATAATTGCATTGGTTACTTGCATTCAGAAGTAGGAAGAAAATCCTTCTTTGGAAAAAATGAATTCTCGTAATGGGAATTTGCCTTCTGGGTAGAGATGGCACTTTATGAATCAAAACCTTAACCAATAAAAAAGCGGGGGTCCTAAGGAAATCAATTTATAGACAGCTCACAGCTGCACACGTACAAAGAGGTCCTAGGGAAGTATACACTAGGTATACTTCACGAGATCATGCTTCGTCACTATGTTTCAAAGTAGTCATTTTACATGCTAAAACTCAAGTGAAGGAAATTAAATCATACATCTACATTGTATACATCATCGATATCAATTTTAAACAGGCACTCCCTTTTGATGGAGCTTTCCATCCGAAAGCGATTGATTGTTGAACGATTGATAACGCAAATATATGTCATTTCCCAAAATGAATGAGTATTCGCTTCGCCCAAAGTAAGGTAAGTCACAAGATGGATGCTTCCGATCTAATTGCGATACTATATAATAAAAAGCCATATAAGTATTTCATTAATAAAATTCCTATAACCATTTCTGATGGGAGTACGAGAAATTGAAGTGGGATTTCTGATGCTTGAAAACCAATATAGGCGAGACCAATACACTCTAATTGAGTCACACATACTTAGAAATGGTTAGACAAATAATTCACTGTGAATAGTTCAACAGAAGACAGGCAAAAGCCTTTCTCTATGGGATCGATGTCTGAAGAAGACTATCTAAAGATTTGTAAAATGAGTCGATTATCATAAACTGATCATTAAATTCATTTTATCTAATAAAGCATAAATATCATCATAGAATAGAAGTTTCTACAGAACATAGTTAAACAAAGAATAGAAGTAAAATAAAGTAGGACATCCATTTAGAGACATCAGCATAAGTCAAACGTATACCTTCAATGTTCTTCAGATTTTCAAAGTACTTCAATTATTCAACCTTGACAAACCCTAAAATGGAAAACATAAAATCGTATTAGATTCACATATGAAACCTTAAAACCGAAGGAGAGAGAAGAAATTAAAAAACTAAAATCGAAAAAAACAGATTCACAAATGAAACCCTAAAATCGATAAACTGAAATCAAAATCCCCAAAATCGAAAGTAGCAGATTCACAGATGAAACCCTAAAATCGATAAACTAAAATGAAAAAACAGATTCACAGCTGAAACCCAAAATCTCTAAACCCTATAAACTGAAACGAAAGGATTATGCGAATGAATTTACCCTGGATGTTGATTTCGGTGGTTTTAGAGCTGAAAGAGAGATGAAGTTCTATAATCACGCAGTTTTTCGGAGAAGGATAGGAGATGAAAGAGGGATGAGTCTGTGGTGGAGAAAAAATAAGAAGGGAAAAAAAGTTAAGGCAGGGATATAGGATAGTATTGGCTGAAGGGTGGAAAAATAAAATAAAGAATACTTGACCAAAGTTTGACTTGGGCGTAAAAACTAGTCTTAGTGTTCCCGACCACACGCGCAATTCGCACACTTGAACACAGAGCAGTTGCAATAAGCAACCTAAAGTTTGCGGTTACAAAATTAGCAATGACAATCTGCGTTGCGAAAAATTAACTGAGAAAATTAGCAACGACGCTTGAGTCTTTGTTGCTAATGTCGAGATATCGGAAAAGAAATAACATGTTGATAGGTGTCTAAAAACACCTAATTTAATATCTAGTATTTATGCTTTCTTTGCGAGTTTTCTTGTAAATTTGTATCTTATGTGTGCTTTTGAGTTATTAGGTACTGGAGTCGCACGACGAAAAGTTGGAAACTATTTGGAGTCCGGAGGTGGTTAAGGGGCTCTCATTCAGGGTACCCCTTATCCAGCAAGATGGGTGTTACTAACACTGCAGCTCCTATCCAGAGGATGGTTATGCTGGATAGCTGGATGTTCATTTTATCGAAGAAATAGGGTTTGCCATGAAGTTGAAATCAAAATAAAGAAGATGTTGAGAAATCAAGAAGAACTAACATGACAATCATTGTAGTAAAGAACGAAATGGTGACGACAAGATTCAGTAGAAGAATGATGGAGGTACCCAAACTCGAGAATCGGGAGATTTGTGCTCTATTGTTCTTCCCAAATTAGAGTTAGGGTTCTCCGAGTTGAGATGGGGTTTCACTCGAATTGCAGAAAAGATGTATTTGCTGTTGATATTCATGGGTTTGTGGAAGATGTTGGTTAATTCCAGTTTGACAAGAGGGTGAACTCTGTGTGGAGATTGTTGGACCTGATGGACCGTATTTGTCGAGATGCTCCAATGAAATGAAGGATGAACATGATTTCGGTGAGAAGGATGAGAAGGTGCAGCTCAAGTGTGTGGTGGTTGTTGCTAGGGATTTGAATCAGAGCCGTGAGTCAAGAATGAATGGAGAGGGTCTGGTGGCATTCAAGTGACAAAGTGGAGACTGAATGAATTGTAAGATTAATCAATTAGAATGTGGTGGTCAATCAATACACACCAGGGGTTATGAAATGGTTGAAGATTTGGAGAACGGAGATGCAGGTGCTGGTAGTGGAATTGAATTGATTGAACTAAAGCAAGGAATAGCACACTGAGCTTAGAAGCCCGAGATGAACAAGGATATTTCAATGTATATGGGTGCAAAGTAAACAAATGACAGTTGCTAGTTAGCCATAATAGGCCGTGAAAGAAGGTGACTCTGTAGTTGGTTGCCGCGAGCTTAGGGGCCGTGTACCGATGCGAGCGAGTTGAGAGGCTGTGAGAAATGAGAGAAGTTGCACATAAGCTCAAGAACCGATTTAAAACTTGTTGGTGGTTGTACTTGTGGTAATTCACAGAGCCTGAGAATTTGAGAATAACCGGAAGATTGGCCGTGACTAGCCGTGATGACAAGGATGCACAAAGATCGCTTGGCTTGTGCAATGGCCTTTCGGCTCACTGGGTCTGACTCACGCTCTAACTCACCATCCTGACCCCACCGACCGGTGTTGACTCGATTTGACCCCGAGTTGGACCTTGACCCGATCCGACCCGCTGACCGGTGACCAAGTTTGACTTTGCCGGTCACCTCGAGATAGTATTCCGGCGGATTCCGGCCATAATCAGTTTTCCGGCGAACGTTTTTGGGAAATAGTTTCTACTCCATTTTGGAAGGAGTGGAGCTATATAAAGAGAAGACTTTTATTATCTATGGGATATCTTTATCTTACCACGTTTTATTATCTTCTTCTACTTTTATTCTAGGGTTTAGAACCATGAAGTCTTTTCTCTTTCTTCTTGTGATGAACTCCTTGAATATGAGTACCTAAGTTTATTATTGGTTATGGAATAGTTGGATTTCACATAATATGTTTCTTTGTTCAATATATTAATTATCACATTGATTGTTTTGTCAAGTTGCAAATTGGTAGAACTTTAATCACATCTATTGCTAGTTTAGGGTTTATTATACGCAAAAGTGATATTCCTTGGATACAAGTAGCATAATATGATTATAGTTTGTAGTGAAAAACCCGCTTTGGACTAGGGAATTAAACTTGATTAGTGCTTTACACGTTAGGTTGTTCCTTTAGATAGTCGATCTTTTAATGTGTTTGTTGATGACATGAGGAGATTTTGGATATTCTGCATCAAGGTATTTTCTTTGAACGAAATCCTTAACCAATTTTTATCCATCCTTTCTCGCCCTTGCCCAATTTCATGGAAGGAGCATATTGGAACGATGGATACGGTTTCAACAACCTCAACAATACGACAACTACCAATTCCATGGGTATAATCAAAACCAATTCATTGGTTATGACCAATATCCCATGGAACCTTATGCTTTTCCTCAACAACCTTATGGCGGGGAACAACAAGGATGGGAGGTGAACAAAAAGTCTCTAACTTTATTGTTTCAACTTTTTAAAAGAGGAATTTCAAAAAGCAAAAGAGACTACAAACGAGCAACTCCAAGAACTTCGCTGAAGGTATGACTATCTTGCGAAGAGACATTGATCAAATACAAAGGAAGATATGGATAATTCTAATGTGCATATGGTTTGTGATGAATATTTGATTGATGATAATGTTGAAAAAGGCCAATCCTTGGGCACTTCGTGGATAATTGTGTAGTTAACTCAACTCTTGATCTTAATAATGATCATTCACCTACACTAAATTCAGCGAGGAACAATCTTATGTTATGGTGATTATGATACATTGCTTGAAACAACTCATGGTGACATCTCCTGAGAGTCTTTTTGGGATCAAGATGAAGATGAAGAGGAATATGACGACACTTGTGTAGATTACTCAAGCATTGATCTTAATAATGATCAAGAGCCTATTCAAAGGGTGGAGCTTGAGGATGATGCATTTTTGAGTGTTCTAAAAAGTTTCTTATAATAAAATTTGATCCGCAAAAGAGTATGTGCCTTACAATAAAAAGGAGGAATATGTTGAGAATGAGACCGTTAAGTGACCAATATTGTGGAAGACCCAATTGAGCTTGCAAATAATTGTAATGATGATGTTTATGTTGAGACTTTGGTTACGGCGTAAACTACCGAAGAATGGTTGCAAAGGTTTGATAGAGGACCATGATACACAAGAGGTGAATAATTCACTTGAGTTTTTCAAGGATGAAGAGGGATTCCGTGATACAAGAGATTGTGCAAGGTTTATCTAACCCTTTGCCTATTATTTCTTCTCCTTTACCTCTTATTGGTTTGAATGTATGTGCTTCGAGAATATTATTGACCGACTTTGTTTCTCGTTTTTTTCCGCCATTAGAGACACTTTATTCTCATACTATGCAGGTATATTCTTTATACATCTCCAAGTGTGACAAGAATAAGTGTGGGGGAAGCTTACCGGTTCATAGCTTCACTTTACTTTGTTACTAATATTTGTGTGAAGCTAGTGTTTGCAAAACAGGTTCTATGGGTGGATCCCCAACTTTTCCGATTATTGGTGTATGGGGAATGAATCTTACAAGAAGCTAAGTCGGGCCGCTCGACTTTAAAACAATGGGAGGCAACCCACCGGTTTTGTATCTCTTATCCTTTTGTTTTTTTTATTTTTGTTTTGTTTATTTATTTTTACTGTTTTCATATCATATTTGCATCCCTATGTTTAATTTCATTGAGTCCGTAATCTATCTTAGAAGAGAATTATGATGAATAAGGAAAATTTCAGACTGCGCGTAGTTCAGTCCAGGACCATAATATCAGACCGTTTATCAAAACACTGTGAAATTTTGACACTGTGTAGAAAACACGTAGGTGAACAACTTTTGTGAAATGGAGTTTTTCCAAATTCTTACCAATTTGCACAGTTTTTGCGTTTTATCTCTGTTACGCACGTCAAATTCAAACACATTGAGGACAATGTGAAGTTTAAGTGTGGGGGAGCATTTATATGTTTGTATAGTTTGTTTTTGACACCATTAGTGGATGGAACCATTTTGAATGCAGGAGTTGAGGAACCAATTAACTAAAAGGGACGAATATAGCTTTAAATCACAAATTAACATGATAGTTGTTACCATATCTCGTAATATCACCATATCGCATTCTATTTTTATTTTTCCATATTTATCTATTGTTCTCTAAGTGCTTTGGTGGGTCACTAAAAATCGACGTGTTATTACTGCTAGGATGAAATAGAGTGATTGAGTTACTAAAAAAAAAAAAAAAAAAAAAAAAAAATGATCAATTAGACTAAACGGAATAAAAGACACTTGGGAATAGCAGTATGTGTGAAACGTAGTCCCTGCCTCCGTCGCCTAAACAAGCGTGGAAAGGATCCAAGGCAACTATCATGTACCGATAAGAAGCATGCGCTTGGATCCAAAAGATCTAATCACTACAAAAAAAAAAAGAAAGAGAAATTGGATCGATTTGATCCAATCATTAAAAAAAAAAAAAAAAAAAAAAAAATATTATTGTGTTGAATAAAGTCACTCTTGGTTCCCTTTGTATATGCCAATTGATTTGATGTAGCATTCAGTGAGCTTAATCCAATGATTAGGTTCATCTTAGCAAATTACAGGATATGGGAAACATCAACACTTGAGAATATTCGCCAACATCTACATCTATATCCATCTTCTTAATCTTTTCATTGTGATTGTGGTTTGTTAGTTTCCGAGTATTGTGGCTTGTCTCGACTATCTAATTAGAGTTTATTTACTAATAATTGAATTGAATTTGCAAGGTACCTCCTCCGTAGTCACTTTGGTGCTTCATTGATTTGTCACGAATAGACGGAGTTTGAAATATAGGTTTTGTAGGTATATCTCTAGTAAACCTTCAGACTATAACTCGTCCATTAGGGACACCTAGGGGTTTAAAGGCTTGTTATTTATGCTAAAATTAACCGTAGCCTCGACGTCACGGAGTTGTTGTATTTTTATTTTTGTTTTGTTTGATTTGCTCGAGGACTAGCAAAGTCTAAGTGTGGGAATTTGATAGGTGTCTAAAAAACACCTAATTTAATATCTAGTATTTATGCTTTCTTTATGAAGTTTTCTTGTAAATTATGTATCTTATGTGCTTTTGAGTTATTAGGTACTCGGAGTCGCACGGGAAAAAGTTGGAGAAATCACCCAATCGGAGCAAAAAGGGCGAACTTGTCATTTCATCAAGGGCGAAGACTATTTGGAGTCCAGAGGTGGTTAAGGGGCTCTCAGTACCCTTATCACTCGCCATGGGTGTTACTAACACGGTAGCCCTTATCCAGAGGATGGTTATGCTTTGGATAGCACCCAATTGGGGATCCATGGCCCAGGATCAGGATCCAAACCCAAATCGGATCCACCCACTTCACAACTCCAACCCTATGTTCATTTCGAGAGAACTTGTTTCTCATTCTTCGCTTCGTTTTTCCCCAAATTGAAAGTTAAGAGAGGAAGAACAGGATGTCGTTAATGGTGGAATCAAAGAGGGAGTTGAGAGAAGAATTGATGATATCCGGTGGTGGTACCGTGAAGCTCAAGAAATGAGGCTAGGGTTTGCCATGAAGTTGAAATCAAAATAAAGAAGATGTTGTTTCAGAAATCAAGAAGAACTAGATTGGGTTTGAGATCGATGAGAGGGTTCAATCTGTAGTAAAGAACGAAATGGTGACGACAAGATTCGAGAGAAGAATGATGGATTCGTGTTTACAAACCAAACTCGAGAATCGGGGAGATTTGTGCTCTATTGTTCTTCCCCAAATTAGGAGTTAGGGTTCGAGCTTCAATTGAGATGGGGTTTCAAACAAATTGCGTAAAAGATGTATTTCTTGTTGATATTCATGGGTTTGTGGAAGATGTTGGTTAATCCGGGTTTGACGGGGGTGAACTCTGGTGGAGATTGTTGACCCGATGGATGTACGAGACGCTCAATGATAAGTTGAGGGATGTGCCATGTGGGAGAAGGATAAGGTGCGGCTCAAGTGTGTGGTGGTTGTTGCTAGGATTTGAATCTAGTCAAGAATGAATGGAGAGGGTCTCGTGGCAAGGATTAAGACAAGGGTTAAATTGAAATTGCAGCCAATGAGCTACGAGAAAGAAGACAAAGTGAGACGGAATGAATTGTAAGATTACCGGGATGATTTAAGGTTAGGGTTTTGCTTTGGAATTGTGTATTAAACCTAGAGCAGAGCAAGCAGGTACAAGGTGATGGAATATGGTTGAGCAAGGAAGAGTGGTGGTATGGCTCTGAGGTGGAAGCTAGTGGAGAGTGTCTGGGCTGGGTTATGATTGCGATTGGATGGAATGAGTGGAAGAATGTTGCGAGGGGATGGAGAATGGCGGAGATGCAAAAGTGGTAGTGGAATTGATGCTATTGCATCCGTGCATTGAAGTAACAGAAGCCATGTCATAAAGCAAGGAATAGCCTGGAGTTGAATGAGCATCCGGAGCCGTTTTTAGCTTTGAGATGAACAAGGATAAGGAGGTTTATGGCAAGATGTTGTATATGGGTGCAAAGTGCGGAATTCTGTGGAGTTTGAGTTGAGTATTGGGCTGTAATTCATCGGCAAAATGGTTAAGAAACCAATGATAGTTAGCCATGGTTCATGGCAGAGGTGGTTTACTTAACTTCGGTGGGGGCGAGCTTACTTTGAGGTCTGTATGAAAGAAGGTGACTGTAAGCTCGTGGTGATCAATAGTTGTGAGAGAAATGAGAGAAGATTGCGGACATAAGCTCAAGAACTGATTTATTTCTGGAGGAAAGGTGCTGAAGAACAATATGGTTGTGAAAGTGTGGAGGCATTGCAAGGAAGAGCTGGATTGATCATTGAAGTGGTGGTTGAGAGAAAGGACTTGTTGGTGGTTGTACTTGTATCCATTTGAGATGGTGGAGAGAGATACAGGCAAGTAGCCATCATGGTCATTTGGAAGATTGGTCAGCTGACTAGCCGGTGAATGACCGCGATTGATTTTTGCCGATCACTGAGATAGTAGATTCCTAGCCATAAACAACGTTTTTGGGAAATATTTTTGCGGGTTTGCTTCTTCCACGGGTGAATTTCCAACTAATGGACTTTGAAAGACAAAACCTAGTTTTGGAAGGAGGGAGCTATATAAAGAGAAGACTTTATTATCTATGGGATATCTTTATCTTACCACGTTTTCATTATTTACAAGGTTTAGAACCATGAAGTCTTTTCTCTTTCTTCTTGTGATGAACTGAATATGAGTACCTAAGTTTATTATTGGTTATGGAATAGTTGGATTTCACATAATATGTTTCTTTGTTCAATATATTAGTTTTGTCTCATAATTATCGATTTGAATTCTCTAAAAATATTGTTTTTATGATTGATTGATTGTTTTGTCAAGTTGCAAATTGGTAGAACTTCTAATCACATCTATTGCTAGTTTAGGTTTATTATCGCAAAGTGATATTCCTTGGATACAAGTAGCATAATATGATTATAGTTTGTAGTGATATATTCTTATGATCATATGTGAAAACCTTTGTTAAATAGAATTAGTGCGCTTTCCACGTTCGATTGCTTTGATTGGCCTGATTTCATAGAACTTAACCCATCTAGGGAATTAAACTTGATTAGTGCTTTTACACGTTAGGTTGTTCCTTAGGGATAGAATTCATATTCGATCTTTTAATGTGTTTGTTGATGACATGAGGAGATTTATGGATATTTTGTTAAGGGTCTTTGATAAAAGTTGAGAAATCAATTCTAGTTATTGTGAAAAGCATGTTAGTGAATGAAAACGAAACTTTAACCAATACTTTTATCCTTGAATTTATTTGTTTACTTTTCTTTATTTTGTTTTTATTTTATTTTATTATATAAAAAACCCTAGGTGTTATTTATAGGAAATCATAACAATTTGACAACCTAGACCGTGGATCGAGTCTTGCTATATTTATATTTTGAGTAGTAAGAAAGTGTAATTTATATTTTTGAACACCACACTAGAAAAACCCCGGACCTAGTCCATTTGAACACCACACTGTATTAAGCCGCTACAGACTCTAGCCTACTACAAGTTAACTTCAGGCTGGAATGTAGTTCAGCCCTAACCAATTTCACACTGATTAAGGTACAATCCCGTTCCTTACGCCTCTGAATCCCAGCAGGACTCTACGTACTTGATTCCCTTAGCTGATCTCACCCACAACTAAGAGTTGCTACGACCCAAAGTCGAAGACTTAATAAACAAATCTGTCTCCCACAAAAAAGTCTATTAGAATAAATAAATTTGTCTCCCACAAAATACCTATAAGTTTTTGTTCCGTCTTTTGATAAATCAAGGTGAACAGGAACCAATTGATAATCCGGTCTTATATTCCCGAAGAACAGCCTAGAAATATGAATCACCTCACAATAACTTAACTATATGGTAGTAGAACAAGTTATTGTAGAATCACAAAGAATGAGACAAAGAGCTTTGTCATTACTTTTTATATCTTACCTATCGGGGATAAATCTCGAGCAAATCTTAGAAAAGATAGTACTCAATACGATAGAATAAAGTAAGATCAGAACACACAACTATAGAGAAAATAGTTGGGTCTGGCTTCAGAATCCCAATGAAGTCTTTAAGTCGCTAACCTATAATTGTTTTAGGAAAAACCTAGGTTAAAGGAAAATCGACTCTAGTCGCAACTAGTATCACACAAGAGGTGTGGGGATTAGGTTTCCCAGTTGCTAGAGATCTCCCTTATATAGTCTTCAAATCAGGGTTTGATAACTTTGGAACAAAGCAATCGATATTCATCGTTAGATGAAAACACGATTTAAGATTCAAACTAATATCTTTCCACCGTTAGATGGTCTTAGCTTGTTACACACAAATGAAATATACTTTCATTTAGATATGGGTAACCGTACCTAAACGAGTATATTGAGTTGGATCAATAACATTTAACCGAAGTTAACCATATGAACCCTTTTGTATTAACCATGTTTATCTTAACACTTCTAGATCAATTGATAATCAAATGAATCTAATTGTGTTACTCATAGAGTTGTTCAATTATTTATATTCTCATAGAAGTGTACAAGACACAATTGAAGCAAAATCGGATTGATTCAAAAGAATCAGTTCATGAACAATTTAGCCACGGTTTGCAAAGATTGCATTCCTTAATATATAAATATATTTGTTCATGAGTATGAAATCATACTTAGCCGATTTAAGAACTTGAACCACTTAAGTTTGCAAACGGGTACGCAAACTTAAATTCCGGACATTGGTCACAAGCTGACAGTTTGCAAACGGGTATGCAAACTTTAGCTCCAGACCGAACTCAGTTGAAACCGTTTACGAACGGGTAAGCGAACTTGGTTCCCGGACTTCAACAGTTAAATCAGTTTGCGAACGGTTATGCAAACTTAAGTACCCTGACTTAACAGTTGAATAATTTTGCGAACGGGTATGCAAACTTCCGGTCCTGAATTTCGTCAAAACAGTTCGTACACTAAGTACACAAACCGTAATGTATCCAGACATTGGTTTTAGCTCTTAACTCCCATTTCAATCATTGAAACATTCTTAGAAGACGACAATAGTTGTCTCACACAAACTATTAGCTTATAAGCAATTTTCATGTGATCGAATGATCAATATTAAACATTCTGATTCTACATCAAATGATTGTCTCACACAAATCATGTAAGATGTTACCAGGTGATTTTCACATGATCATCTTTTGACTTTCGTCAAGAATAATGATGGACGTAGTTAAAGCAAAAAGCTTTCCTACACATATTTCGAGAAAGATATAAGCGAGGTAAACTCAGCTCGAAATATCAAATCAAATGTGTATAATGTAAAGTCTATATAGCTATACGACTTTTGTCTCAATAGGAGATAGAAAAGAATAGAATTCTGAGTGATAGATGAGTTCAAGTCTCCACATACCTTTTGTTGATAAAGTTCCACAAGCTCCCCTTAGTAGTTCTTCGTCTTCAATCGATGAACGTCCTGAAGTCAAAAGCTCAACTACACATTCTATCCTAATCCGAGACATAGCTATAAGTAGACTAGAAATCAAGACTTATCGTTTTGACAACTAAGCTTGACAAACAAGCTTGAGATAGCAACGCTTTCGAGTTCGACCGAGCAGTGCTCTAATGATTATCAACAAAAACGAAAGAAAAAAAAATGAAAAGAAAAGAAAAAGACATGGCATTCTTGAGGTCCAGTACGAGGCCCAAAAGTAAAACGGTAGACTGATTGGATGGCTTGTTCTTCAAGCCCATTAAAAGATACACTAGTCAACCATCCTTGTGACCTTGTGGATGTACTCGTCAATTGTGTGATAACAAACCTTGTAACTAACCATGGGCAGTAGAATCTACTGGTTTCTTACAGTTGCACTGTACGGATATCGGCCAATAAGTCCCATCAGTGACAGTATTTGTAACCTTAATAGCTGGGTAATGATCTCATTGACAGTATTTGTAACCTTAATAGCTGGGTAATGATCTCATGTCTAAGTCTACGATTGTATCCCGATTAGATCGATCATAATTTATCCGTGCAACCAAAAACTGTGACAAGTCAACAACTGGATATAAGTAAGATTTTGTAAAGTCACCATAACCACATGTGCAACAAAGACTCTAAGTGCGAGTTGTAAGGGGGTTCTAGTTGTCGACCCCGCCCGTTTGAACCCGTGTTAAGTTGTCTAGCTAGGTCCCCCACCAATCACTGGTCTACAACATTGAGCCTTTTCAGTTTAGACCTGATCATATATTGTGGTGGATAATGCTGGATTCTATGTAATACATACTTCCATATGACTACTGGCCAGAGCTCTGCTAATTGGGTGCCTTAGGTACTAGTGATGCCAATTTCGACATTGTGCAATTTTAATTAGAGCATGGAGAAAAACTTCTTGTATTGTTATATCGAATAGTGAATCTCTAGATAGAGATGGATGAGTGAAGAACTAGGTAAATTGGACGGACCTTTATCCCCCATATCATTGCATGAATTTGATGCTGATAAGAAAATGTTGACATGTTTCCTTAAAGGTTTTAAGATGGAGTCTCAACTTCAATTTTTATAAGAACAAAGATGAGCTAAAACTTCTCTCGTATGGGCTAGTTTTAGAGGAGTTTGATAGAGTGTATAGTTCTCTTCTTATTCTTTTTTGTGGCAACGTAGATAGATCACTATATTCAGTTAATGAAAAAAGAAACAATTTCACATATTGAATTCAATAATGTTCTATTATCAACAAGCTAGCTAGGTTGAATCTAGAGAGGAAGTATACATACACAAAATAACTTCCAGTACTTCAACATCAAAGGGTCCACAAATTAATCTCATTTTTCTTCTACTACTACCACTTCTACGAACAATAACTAGCTAGACTTCCTAGTTGTTCTTCCTTTTTTACCGAGTAAGGTCGTATGCATGAGCAGCGTGTTCGCTTGCTGATTCCTATATATAATAACAAAATTGGCGAATCTTTCTGTTGAGATTTGTGTGAATGCATGATAATTTCTCAAACAGATTATTTTACATATTTTCGATCAATAAAGAAAAAATGAGGTGTTGATGAGTTTTGAACTTAGGTCATTGATACGTGTAATCAGAAATCATAATATCATTGTTACACCGACTTAGGTTACAGTATTGAAGTGTTTTATCATCAGTCACTTGATGGACAAACTGCATGCACTATATACCTTATCAATATAGAATCTTGTGTGAAAGAAAGGCAGTAGTACGCATTCCCCTCTATTATATGTCTCTTTTCTTTTCTTACATCAACTCAACTACATATAAGGGTATGTTTGGTTCATATTTAAGGTTATATGAAGTACTCTTAAGAATCTAGATTCTCCAGCAAGCTCCTGACGCTTGCAGAATACTCAGAGCTTTTTGGGTCATGGTCATTATACCCTTTTATTTTTGACAAGAAAGATTGAGATTGGTGACACACCTATAAGGTGGGGGAGTATATAAGCACAGAGAGTGAAAGAAAGAAAGAAAGAAAGATAAAGGAAAAGAGGGAGATATTTAACCTTGAATTCTTTCTGTTAATATGTAGCTCTATAAGGTTTGATGAAATATAGGTCATCAAAAGGGATGCATATAGAGAGCTCTATAGGGGGAGGTGAGGGTTTGTGGCCTTTTTCAAGACAAAGTGACAGGTAACCACTATAACATATATGCACTACTTACTCAATAATAAATAATCAAAAAAGAGAAACCCTAGCTAGCTAGAGAAGCTATATGATCTCTATAGCAAAAAGAAACAAAGGGTCTCAATGGAACAAACACACTTCTCATTTCAACAAGTTGTGTGATGTTGTTGATGATGAGCACATGCAAAGCAAAATAATTTTTACTGTTCACCCACTTTTTTTTAAAAAGATTTGCAGCAAAAGAAACCATCCATTTTGATCCAAATTAGGTTTTTCCTGTTAATTAGAACCATGTTGATTCTTTATCATCATTAATGACAGGGAATTTGGATTGATTTTTCTTCAAACCTAGGAGGAAGGGATGGACTAGAGACCTTTCTAGTGATTTATTCTGAACCCTAGCTATATAATTATGTGAGTGTGAGAGACTAGTATGAGACTATGAGAGTACTTACTGATGAAGATGGATAATAAAAAGGGTCCTAACCCTAAATTAATGTTTCACCTAGTATTAGGACCCAGGTTGTAAAAGTTAAGATTGAACAGTAAAAAGTGTTCACATTTCGATACCCCCAACCGACGTGACATAAATGGATGATCCAAACATTGCCCCAATTTTAATTATGCCATTCCAAAACCAGTAAAGAGTCAAACATGCTTTCATCAGTGTAGCCTAGATACAAGAATGGAAGACGGAGAAACGTTAACATTCTCATTAGATTTGTGGCTGATGAGATTGGTATTGTTGTACGTAAATTATATAGTTAAGTGGCATAGCGGAAGACACAAGTCTAAGCTTTTCTTTGGAAAAGAAATGCAGAGGAGCTTAAGGTGAGAAGTCTTAGACTCTTGACGTCGCCTCGGGATATAGGGTAGTTTCTTTGTAACATAATGTCTTTAGTGTTAAATTTTACAGGGGGATAGTGGAAATTTATGAGGAACCCATGTTTGGTTCTTCTCTCTTTTAAAACCCATCATTAAAATGGTATATATCTATAACCCAAAACACAAGATGTACGGTTGAGATTACTAGTTTTAGATTGAATTTAGTTTTCATATTTATGTGTGACTAAATTAACCTTTACAAATTACGATTTATTAAAAAAATAATTTCACTTATAATCAGTCAACCAAGTAGTTATGGGCGTTTTTTGTGGGCGTTTCACCTAGAAGTCTTACCATTATTTACGCTAAGTCTTAACCTAAAAGTCCTCCTAATTTAACTCTCTTAAAGTCTTTCCACGTTTCACTCCCTCTCAAACTCTTTTTCCTCAGCAACCATTCAATTCCCTCTCTCTCTTTTTTTTTGTCTCTCCCAATATTCCAGTTGTGTTTTCCATATTCATGATGGGGTTGTTTCTAAGAATTCAATTGAGTATTTATAAAGTGAAAATCTGGGAAGGATTCCACCTTCTAAAAATTCATAAACAAGTTATGATTTTTGGATCTCGATTCATAAACAGACACAACATGTCTTTGCATTCAGCCTTACGAATCGAAACCTGTCTTTGCATTCAGCCTTACGAATCGAAACCTTTCCGTTCATATTCCTATGAAATGCTAGTTATATCCTCTCGGCTGTTTGTGTCTTTAATTTGTATGATTACAATATGCAATCATCCGAAAACAATCTTGAATGCAAACGGGACTAAGCTGTTGGTGGCTTGTTTTATATCTTTTTTTATCGACTTGTTGCTGGCTTATTATTATACATTAGAAAAGGCATGTATCCATGCTAGATATCTGTTTTCCTTGATTATCATTATAGATTTTATTAACTGATCTTGATTCATATTTTATTGCTAATCATAAATCTTCATTACACACAATTCAGAAGTGAAAAGTGCAATGAAATGGAATTTTCACTAATCTCATGTCACAATTATGAGAGAAAATTCTAGTTTTTACACGTCATTATTGGATTTTCCAAAATCTCTCACTGTGATAATTGAGTTTTCCAAAATCTCCCATTGTAATAAATTAAGGGTCGTAATTGGTGATAAATGGGTTTTTCCTAGATCTTCCATGGTGATAAGTGGATTTTTCCTTAATCTTCCATGGTGATAACTGGAATTTCAATTGGTTTTTCCTAAATCTTCCATGGTGATAAGTGGATTTTTCCTAAATCTTCCATGGTGATAATTGGGATTTCCTAGATATCACATTGTAATAATCGATGGTCCATGTGAAAAATTGATTTTCTTTCTAAATCTTCAATGATGATGATAATTAGATTTTTTTCATAATATTGCATGATGATAATTTTCGAATCCAAGCTAAAGAAAATTATGATTATTACTAGAAACCAAAATTCTAAAGACCGGTGATAATTACAATTTGCACAAACAAATGAAAATTATAATTTTCACTAGAAACCAAAATTTTAATGACTGGTGATAACTTAGCATTTCATAAAACACAACCAAGTTATAATTTTCACAGTGGAATGATCAAATCACGTGTTGAACAAAGAAAAAAGCACGACCAAAAAAGAGAGTAATTTTAGGGATAATTAAATATACAGTTATTAATAACGTCAAACTAAACAAAGGAAAAAAAGGAAGAAAAAAACGAGTGATTATAGGGATAATTAATGAGTAAATATGTGTTAAGCAAACGTAAATAGTGAGTGATTTTAGGGACCGTTACTCGAACGGGTATTAACAAAGTCAAACCAATAACGAAAAAAAGACTTATTTTCGGGATTATTATTTATTAAAAATAATAGTCATCAACTAATTTATTTAATTGGGTAAAAGGTTATTAAGGTAATCAAGTTTTATCTTAACGAATTTTGGGTTACAAATATTTATGATTTAAATGGTGGGTTTTTGATATAGAAAAAAGCAAAAATGGGCTAGAGAAAAAGTTCCCCAAAAAAAATATATGTCTCTTGTCCATTCCCTGATCTCGGGGCTGGGGAAATGAAGTAGTGGAGAACTTCCTATCTATTGCCGGATCATAAAGATATGGCTTCTTCCGGAAGCCAACGGTGGTAATTGTCCGTTCTTTTCCTGCTCAGCGTATGATTCCTGCTCAACGGTGGTTTAGTTAGACTAGAATTCCTAATAAATCCTAGTAAACAATTCTAATTTAGGAAAATAACAAGAAGGTGAATTTTGTACTTCCTCCATTTCTCAAAAACAAACAAACAAATAAAAAAATCAATTATTTAAAATCATTTTTTCATATTTTTTCTTAATTCATCCTTATGAAAAATATAGCACCCTTACATCTTAAAGAGAAAAATACAGGAGAAAGAAATTTCTTTAAATTTGTAAAAGAGAAAAATATGGTTCATAATACGAGCAAAATAGTAAAATTACAATATTCGACTTCCATCTATCAAATCCTGGCTATTTTCTCGACATACTCAAGTAAGGAAATTAAACGTATGTTTTTGAAACGGAGAGATTACAAAATTGCGTAAGATTTCTACTTTTGGATACATAGACGAAATGAAGAAACCTACAAAATTTGGATGCCAATTTTCTGCATAAAAAGAATAATTAAAATCCTTGAGTAAGGAATTTACTTCTTAGTTTCTATGGTGTCATTTCATCTTCCTGACATGAGTTGGTGATGAGTGCCAAATAGTACATATTTATACACCTTTTTATTGGCGTTTTACTCATCTTTTGCGCTTAGAAATCAGATATTATCCCAGATTCTGTGTTTTCTTTGTTTTCAAGAATAAATATTTGTATTAATTAATTTTGTGTTTTTAGGTAATAAATAAAGTTCGGAGAATCTGAGGGGCCAAAAGAGCAGAAAATTGGAGACAAGCGTCTATGGAACAGGAAGCCAAAGCCCGCGCGCGCATCAGTTGCAACCCAACAAGTAGCAACTCATTAACAAGACATGGGCCCAAGCTTTTCAAGACCCGGATCCGAGCCCGACCTTTCTGAGCCGTGGAGATCTCACCCAGCCACATCCTACGCTCGCTCCTTCTTGCACATCGTCCCTTGATGCATTCGCTCAACACCAAAATCCCAATCCTCCCTGAGCCGTCCAAATCTCGCTCTTCCGCATCCGACGCTCGCTCCACCCTTCGCATCGTCTTCCCACTACGCCTACTTCACAGCAAAACCACCCTATACCTATACCCATCGACTACATCCCATTTCTCTCTTCTTCTTCTCTTTCTTCTCCATACCCTCTGCAGAGCTCCACCTCCTTCACCCATACCTAAATCAGAGCCATCATCACCATCCCTATCCCCTGTCACCACAACAATGACTCCATCAACCACCTACTCCGCCACCCCGTTTCGACTTATCTCCATCAGTAGCTTCTTCCACCTTAGAAGCTAAGGTTGAGACAATCGAAATTAGGGTTACATCAAATCAAGGCTAAAATCAGAGTAGGAAGTCTCAGAGCCGCAGGAGCAGAGGGAACAAGCGCTTCAGAGAGTATGGGCGATTGGGTTCGTTTTTAATTTGTTTTTAATTCCAATTTGAAGTGAGTTTTAGGGTTTTCTGTTGCATGTATAAATAGGGTGAGATGTGTTTGAAAAACGTTATGCCAGGCTAGCGGAGAGCACCACTTTAGCTTTAATTGTATCTTGTTATGTTCTAATTTAATTTTCCGGGTGTTTGATGAAACCCACGATCACATGTTGAGTTAATCTTTGTTCATATTTGTGTTCTTGGAGTTGTTGATGGGTGAAAACTACTCCCTGCAGAATTGGTAATTTGGGGTGTGGGTGAGGAATGAATCTAAACCTTGACAAATGCATCTGCGGCGAGTGCTTGTAGATTCGAGAGATCAATTTGTGCAAGTCGGCCTAAACCAAGAAATGGCGTTCCAGGACTTGTTTGGTCACAAAGTGAAGGAGATGGGGTTGATCTTAGGGAGGAAGCGAAGAAGGTGTTGAGATTGTGAAGGTGTTGGCTTGCTTATGACTTATGTGAAAGATGAGCAAGCTTACGGTTGATGCAAGCAGGCTCTGAGTGTTTGAATACGGTTTTTGTATTAACACTTTGTTTCTGTCGTCTGAACTTGTGTTGTTCTCCGTTATTCCTTGTTGTTGGAAATAGGGCGGAGAACCTATTTATACAAGTCATTGAGCCTCATTCACGTTTCTCGTGGGAAGTGGAGGTAGTGGAATGATGGAGTAGTGGAGTTGTGTATCGGTAACACATGACCAGTCTTGCCACTTCTCAGTTCATCTCTAACCGTCCATGACTTCCTAACACGTTCTTGTGATGGCGCGTTGCAGCTGCGCATTGTAAACCGCCAGACCAATACCCCGATAAAGTATCCCCCAATTTGTGACATGATTGATGTCTGGAATGTGGATCATGGATCCACGAAGGATAGCATGTAATGCTGAATTGAATAACTGCGTTATTCAGAAAGTCGATACTTGTGAAGTATCGTGTGTATTTCATGCAGGTATTGCATTGTGGTGTGGTAAGGCGATGGGTAATGACGCCTTACTGACCAATTGACTCCTGACCAGGGTTGTGTAACCAAGCTGGTGAAGTTGGACGGATGAGATGAGCCTTGAGACACTCATCTGCGACCGTTAATGAATATTAGGGTTTTTTGAAGAGGTGCGCAAGCATCACTCTCCAGCTTGGTCGAAACCAAGCGCGGGAAGGATTTTGGAGAGGACCGACCATACATGCGTGTTGACGGCATGATGGTGTAGGTGCCTGTATTCCGTTCCCTCATGAAAGCGCGATCTGGGCCACTCGATTTGACCGTCAAAGAGGAGTGGTCGAGATTGATTTTGCGATAAGAGTTTGATACCGCAAGAAGCCGCGCGCCATATCCTTTTCCGGCGCGTTTTCCAAGACGACCTAGCTTGGTCGGTCTTGGCCGGTTGGTTTGGCGTGTAGACGGTAGGCTGATGTTCACGCCTATGTCTTACCGTCTCATGAAACGTGATCTAAGCCACCCAATTCGTCCGGTGAAGTTGAGTGGTCGAGATCGGTCGCAATTTGGGAAGTGTAGCCACGCATGTTTGAGCGGGCGTTTTGGATTGGCCAGGCATGATATGCCTTGGCCGACCGCATGGAGAGGTAGATGGGCCCACGGTGGTCATCTTTGGTATGACCTTAGGACCTCGATTTCGATTTGATTCGTGACCCTCCATTCGTGCTCGAGAAGATGGACGCGCGTGATGGCTCGAACCCTAATTTTGGCTTTCAAAGCCGTGCGACCATGCTCTTTCAAAGGGGCGAATGTGTTGTAACCAATCATGGTTGGTTTTGACCGGTAGTCATGTATGTAGGCGGTCACATGGTGATTGTGTCGACATGCTAGGGGCCTTTTGAGTCTACATCTACACCCTTCATCTATACCTGCGAAGATTGATGGTTGAGACCGTTTTGCGGCACATGTAATATGCCGCAAACCCTAATTAGGTTTTCCGTCCATAATGCTTGGTATGGACGGTTTCTGGCAAGCGAAGGCCAATGGTCGACCATGCGGGGTCGGCCGTGTGTATTCCATATCTGCTTGGGGTGATGGAATTGATGCGGGGTCGTCAATCATGCTTGTGGAGTTGGATGAGCGCGATCGAATCATATCCCGGACCGATATGGTCGGTCTTAGGATGCTCAATCGGGCTAGTATAACACACTGAGAGAGGCTCAATCGGGCTAGTATAACACACCTGAGAGGGCTCGGGCTAGTATAACACACCGAGAATCGGCTGTCGACGGGTATTTCGTACATGGTTTCATTATAGTGTTTGGAGGTTCGTGTTACTCTCGTAAAGAGTAACACTGGTCGTCATGCCACGCGATAATGATTCATTATGGTGCTTGGAGGTTCGTGTTACTCTGTAAGAGTAACACTCGATCGTCATCCGCATTCGATAATGAGTACGAGAAATACAAGGCCGATATGAAATTCACGGGAAGGGATTGTTGCTACATGCTCCAACACGGAGGAATTTCATGTATTCACGAATGGGATTGTTGCTACATGCTCCATTCTTGGTGAATTAAGTGAGGAGTATCCGTCACTTATAAACGGCTTTATCTTTTACAAGATGTCGTAGCATGATTTTAAGTTACTTACGAATTTAACCTTAAACGAAAATCCACCATCAACAGGAGTGCTTTAATGTCTTAGGATGAATGAATTATTGATTTGAGACTAATTAACTTGTGATAGTTTGTCTTGTAAGAAGACAAGCTATACTAAGAGTGAGTTAGCAAGAATAAATAAGACATCTTCCATTTTATCCTTCCCCGAAAGGAATCAAGAGCATAAATTGATTAGAGATTGCTTTAGCTTAGGGTCGGGTGGTGGACTCAACCATCCACGGTAACTCAATAACTTGTGTTCAAGTCATTTTTACTTTAGTTCTCTGTCACAACAACAAAATTAGTCGCATCGACAAAACAATATTGGTATAACTCACACTTGTTAGAAGTCAGTAGTAGTAAGCCTTTAGATCAATCGAGCACCACAAGTCTGTGTTCGGTTAAAGCCTTGCCTGCCGTCTCCGATAGACGCGTGCACTTGCGGTTATTACTCGTAGGCATTAATATAAACATCTTTCCAGGCCTACAAGTTTTTGCGCCATTCACGGGGACTTGGCATGTGCCCCGTTGATTGTTGGCTTGTTTTCGAGTTCCAGTCCTCCCTTGTACATATTTACTTTAAATTGTTCTTTGTAACCCCGTATTAGTATAGTTTAGTTAAGCTTCACCTTTGATTTTTATTGTCAATACATGATCTGCATTGTAGTCTAATTTCATCTGTCATTTGCATCTTTGCATCTAGTGCGTATTTCCTTGCATTGTAGTCTTGCATTATTAGTATAACTTTGTATAACTTATATTTTCTTTTACTCTTGTAGCTCCATTTATCTCATGCTTTGTACCAAGATAACTCATTTGTAGCTTGCACTCACTTTGCACTGAGCTTTTTGATCGAGCTACAACTTTATGAGCATCATTGTCTTGTAACTCTTATTCCTCGTCATCCAATAAACATAACAACCATTGTTTTCCCCTGTGACAGTCCAAAACACTCTCGGTCTTATGCCGGTGTTAAAATTCATTCCATACGCTATAGCTTGCACTTCCTAGGGTGAAATTTGCTAGCCGACGAGTGAATTGCACAGCGTGAGTCGTTGAGCAAGTCCAAGGAGGAGAAGAAAGGCGCATAACTCGAGGATTGGTGAGTGAACCTCCTTAGCCGAGTAAGCTCCTTAGCCGCATGATAAGCGTGTAAGCTCCTTACGTGTTGAATGCCATACCTTGTTCACATGACAAAGATAGCCATCTGCTAGGCAACCACCTCTAATTGTCTGGTGAACTAATTGCTTGCATATCTCGGTGGCACTTGAAAAACTATGCTAGCCGAAAACTGGTGTTTGTGTGTGTTAAATGCATTGAAAATTGGTGAACTAGCCATCTCTTTCACTCGTGAAGTACGGGTTTTTAACAAAGCACTTGAGTTTAACTCCACCGTATTTTGTGAGCTCAAGCTACTACTTGGATAGCCAAGTTAGTTGAAAATCCCGATTGATGTCAACTGCAATAGTTGACATCAACTCGGTATTGACTGAGCATAACTGTGCCATTACCTACTTCGATACCGCGGTCTTGTCATCCTTGTATGCTCAAATTGATTGTATCTGTCTTTGAACTATGAATGTATCCTGGTAAGCTAGATACTGCTAAGCGCAACCCCGACGGCATGATAGCTTGACTCCGATAATGCTAATCGAGAATCTTTTATAACTTGTGCATGATTGAAAGTAAATTTCGAGCATCTTTGTTGTGCACTTTGTGTGCTTGTGTAACCCCGAGAATTTGTGTGAAATAGCGCAACCCATAACTCTCAATTCTTCGTCTTGCCTTGGTGTAGCTTATTTGGCAAGCGCCCTTTGTTGTATGTTCTTCGCATTAGAATTTGGATAAACTAGTTGCCTTGTCTTCGCAACATTGGTTGACCAAAATAGTTGATGAAGCTGTTGCTAAATCTTAAGCACCGGGCCCATTTTTGTATTATTGAGCCAATTATTTGCCAAAACCCCTTACAAGCTCATTCCCTTGTGTAAATTGGCGAGCTTAGCTCTCTTGTGCTCTGTGCATATGCCCCGAGCTTAACTCCTACCCCCTGAAGTGAGAGTTCAAGCTCTGGTGAGGTTTCCAAGTGTGTTGCATGCCTGACCATACTAACTTGATGTCAATTGGGTTGGTTGACATCAAGTGACCCCCTGCTGAATTAGCTACCCCGCTACTTTGCTGGTGTATAACCTATGAGCATTGAAATCTGTTGGCTTGTTGACACCACAATGGCATTTGTTTGAGCAAACCCCGACCTTACCTTTGTGTATGTCTAACCTTGTGCTAAGCCTGCAATTTCGTGAATACACTTCAGCCGAAAGGTAAAACTGTGTTGTTCATGTCTTGATTCAACCATATACGTGAGACCTTGTCACCCACTTGCATAATCTCACAGAAAAATCCTGTTGCTTTATCAGATGCGTGAACATATCTCAAACTGGCTGCTCCAACCAAAGATATTACTTGTCTTGAACCTAGAGTTGTCTTTGTGTACAAGCTTTGCTTGAGCGCCAACCTAGGTCAGCTTTGTATAACTCTCATGTTGTCCGAGCACAATAATGTCACGAGCCGAAACTCCGCTCTTTCCCCGTACTGTGCACACAACCTATGCATCACCGCCAACAAGATTTGCTGATTTGTCAGTCGAGTTTGCCTTGCTCTGTTTGCCCGACCATAAAAAACCTTTCTTAATCGAAACCTACCCAAAGTTCAATGATCAATCAAAACTGGTTGTTCGCTAACTTTCACCTACGTGGCCACATTGGGCTGTACACAAAACTGAGCCCACACCCAATAGGCTTTTCAAAACAACTCGGGCTTTACATTTTCACCCAACCTCGGGCGGCAAACCAAAGCTGAAGCCCATTTAATAAACACTGGCTCTGCTCCTTTGCAATCAAGTGGGGTGAGCAATCAAACCCAGTTCCCAATCGGGCTGTACAAGCCCAAACAAACCAAACCCACACAAACCAAATGAGACCCAATAAACCAAATGAAACCCAATAAACCAAACTGAGTCCACTACAACTGGGCTTTGAGTTCAATTTGAGTTGTTAAATCATGTCAGGATTTTGGTCTGCATCTGGGGATGGAAACAAATCCATTAGAGAGCTAGCTTACGGGCATGCTTCACAATATGAACTCCCCACATGCCATAGTGATTTTAGGGAATACTATGAGCCTTCTCACGGCCCTGACCTCACATACCCTAACCATCATGAGCACATGTATCAGTCACCACAGTGGGGAGTTGAACAATTTTATACTCCCCCCGACTCTTTGTTTACAATCACTAATGGAAACTCTCATGGAGCAAAATGCTAGGCTTGAACTGAATGCAATACATGACCATCCGTATAGCAACATGCATGATCATCCCTTCTCTAGTGAACCATGTGCACAAACATTTAATGATTATTCATATGAAACATGCATACCCACTATTGAAGACTCTCCCTCCATTGAACAATGTCACATGTTCTTAAAGATGAACCTTATTCATTTAGAAAAGGAAGAATGGAAGGCAGTTCATGATAGGATGATTATTGTCCCTAATAAAGTAAATCTTGAAAATAGTGTTTCTAAATACTCATGCAACTAACACTGAATATGAACCTAATCTAGAGGTAAATGAGTACACTAGAAATACTAGAAATTTGAATAGGGAAATACATTTTTGTTATGATGATGATGATGATGATTATGATATGTTAGAAGAGCATGTGTATACTGAAAATGTAGTAGAATCTTTTGGTTCGGTAGACGTTAGGCGTCTCTTCTGTGGAACCCTATGAATGATGCTTCTTCTAATATTCATACATGTGATGCTGATTTGGAACCTATGGAATTGTCCCGTGAAAATGAGCATGCTATACCACCTGTTTGTGACCTAGAATAGTGAATTGTCTCTGCTGAGACGGATGATTCAATGCATGTGCCTAACTCCATGCCTAGGCTACAACATGATATCTCTCCCGGTTATGTTATACATGAGAATGATGATGAGTATGACCTGGAGATTGATGAATTGTTCTATGCAGTGAACATGATTTACCCTCTTCTCGACTTTAGGAAAATGTGTGATGGTACAAATGATCTTATACATGAAAACAACTCGAGATGTACCTAATCTCTCTCCCGAGTCACAAATTGAAGGTCCTCCACCCAAACCTAGGTGTAGTTTGTCACAAAAATCTTAAAACCAACTTTTCCGAGAGTTCCCAATTTAGGCCTAGAACTTTGTGCCTCCCAAGTCCTCTTGGACTACTTTGCATCAAAGTATAACACTTTTAAGGAACCACAGTTGGAATGTGTATATCCGCTTGCTGTTCTTAGTAAAACTCATTTTGAGTTAGACCTTTTGCATGATGTACCGTTAAAATTGCAAGATTTTGTGCTCAAAAACACACTGTTGACAAATTTAGGTTTGGGGAAACTCATTCACATACTGTGATCTTACTTGCACTCTCATATTATATTTGTGTAAAGGTTTGTTGATGTTTGTACATATTTTCTATTGGGTTGATCCTCAACTCTTTAGATTGTTAGTATATGGTGAATTTTCATTGTATATAATCCAAATAGGACTTGTTAAAATTTTCTTTCTTGAATCGGTTGAGTCTTCTTGTACATATATTGTGCTAATCCGATATGATCTCCGATGAGAATGTTGGATTCTAGCCTTGACTAGTGAAGATCTAACCGTGCTCGCCGACATCCGGTAATCTCTTCCCTTTTCTCTTATCAAAGCATAGTTCTCATGGTATGTGACCGTTCAAAATTTTACCATCTGTTGACACATTGAGGACAATGTTTGATTTAGGTTTGGGGGTACATTTGCATTTGCATTTAGAGTTTTTAGTCTTTTTAATTTATTTTTTTTCAAAAAAAAAAAAAAAAAAAAAAAAAAAAAAAAAACTCTTTTTGTAAAACCTCCAACTTTTAGAGTCACTAGCATGCTTCTAGCTATGTTTACATAGAGAATCTGACTGAAATAAGGAAGTTAGAAGTACCGGAGAACACAATCGGGTTTCTTAGTTGATTAGAGCGTTAAAGTTGGATTTAACCATACCTAGGAGAGTTAAATTAGGTGTTGTTTAGATATTCGGTAGTAGAATTGTGATCACCCATAGTGGAGACTACCCATTTTACATCAAGTGAGGCACCAACCTTCAATTTTTTGCAACTTTCTAGAAAAGTCGTTAGAGTGTGTGTCACCGTACGTCAATTCCGGTAGGAATGGTGAGCTACCCAACTTCGCACCAATTTCAATTTACTACTTTTGATCTCTTGAGTGCTAGTTTTTGTCAATCATGAGGGTGACGTCTAAAGATGAAAACTCCTTCTAAATATCGATTTGCGTTAGCACCACTCTCTCTCTCTCAATCAACGGACCCATAGAAACACATCATCATCGACAAACGGAGCGTCCATGAGAATATTGGAAGAAAAGTTGAGATAGTCCAAGGTTTACAAGCAACAAAGAAAAGAAAAGAAAATAGGATGAGAATTAATGAAGTTTGTGAAAAATTGAGTTTTATTGTTTTAATGTAAGTTAAAAAATAAATAAATAAAAAAAATTAAGTTTTTGTAAAGTTCAGAAGTTCATCATCAGCTATTGAAGACCGAAGACCGAAGATTGAAGACGTTTCTATGGTTCCTATGAGAGATTGATGTTAATTGCCGATCGGGTGAGAAGTGAGTGAGTACTCCCATCCTTGCTAATGGTTGATTTCCTTTCTTAGAGATCATCAGAAAAGATTCTTTTTGTCCACAACTCTGTGGAGTCTCCAGAAATTATTTCGGAAGGTTATCCTTCTTACCTTCAACGTGTGCAGGATTTCTCTCTTTATTCTCGCCTGCACACATGAGAGACTAAAAGCGATCTTTTTGAGTGCAATTATCATAAAACCCTAATAGTGAGGCAGAAGTCGAGGCTTATGATCACAATCGAATCCGAATTCTTTCATATGGTATGGTTACTTCTCGCTCAAAGACTTAAGGATGAGAATGCGTTCTTTGGTAGTTCTAACTTCATGTTACTAGCATGCGTAAACTCTATGTCCTCATAGCTTCTTGAGACTCTTTTACACTACGAAGTTGGAGAAGGTTTTGTGGGTACACCTCTTGTAAACCCTCACGAGACTACAACTCGTCCACTAGGGACACCTAGCTGTTTAAAGGCTTAGTGCATACGCTAAATGCATTCGAGAGACCTGCGACAGTGGTATAGTTAGGATTTCTTCATTTCTGTTTCACTTGAGGACAAGTAAAATTCAGGTTTGGGGGTATTTGATAAGTGCCAAATAGTGCATATTTATACACCTTTTTATTGGCGTTTTACTCATCTTTTGCGCTTAGAAATCAGATATTATCCCAGATTCTGTGTTTTCTTTGTTTTCAAGAATAAATATTTGTATTAATTAATTTTGTGTTTTTAGGTAATAAATAAAGTTCGGAGAATCTGAGGGGCCAAAAGAGCAGAAAATTGGAGACAAGCGTCTATGGAACAGGAAGCCAAAGCCCGCGCGCGCATCAGTTGCAACCCAACAAGTAGCAACTCATTAACAAGACATGGGCCCAAGCTTTTCAAGACCCGGATCCGAGCCCGACCTTCGAGCCGTGGAGATCTCACCCAGCCACATCCTACGCTCGCTCCTTCTTGCACATCGTCCCTTGATGCATTCGCTCAACACCAAAATCCCAATCCTCCCTGAGCCGTCCAGATCTCGCTCTTCCGCATCCGACGCTCGCTCCACCCTTCGCATCGTCTTCCCACTACGCCGCTTCACAGCAAACCCACCCTATACCTATACCCATCGACTACATCCCATTTCTCTCTCTTCTTCTTCTCTTTCTTCTCCATACCCTCTGCAGAGCTCCACCTCCTTCACCCATACCTAAATCGAGCCATCATCACCATCCCTATCCCTGTCACCACAACAACGTGACTCCATCAACCACCTACTCCGCCACCCCGTTTCGACTTATCTCCACCGCAGCTTCTTCCACCTTAGAAGCTAGGGTTGAGACAATCGAAATTAGGGTTACATCAAATCAAGGCTAAAATCGAGTAGGAAGTCTCGAGCCGGGAGAGCAGAGGGAACAAGCGCTCAGAGAGTATGGGCGATTGGGTTCGTTTTTAATTTGTTTTTAATTCCAATTTGAAGTGAGTTTTAGGGTTTGCTGTTGCATGTATAAATAGGGTGAGATGTGTTTGAAAAACGTTATGCCTGGGCTAGCCAGAGCACCACTTTAGCTTTAATTGTATCTTGTTATGTTCTAATTTAATTTTCCAGGGTGTTTGATGAAACCCCTGATCACATGTTGAGTTAATCTTTGTTCATATTTGTGTTCTTGGAGTGCTTTAATGTCTTAGGATGAATGAATTATTGATTTGAGACTAATTAACTTGTGATAGTTTGTACTTGTAAGAAGACAAGCTATACTAGGAGTGAGTTAGCAAGAATAAATAAGACATCTTCCATTTTATCCTTCCACTGAAAGGAATCAAGAGCATAAATTGATTAGAGATTGCTTTAGCTTAGGGTCGAGTGGTGGACTCAACCATCCTGGTAACTCAATAACTTGTGTTCAAGTCATTTTTACTTTTGTTCTCTGTCACAACAACAAAATTAGTCGCATCGACAAAACAATATTGGTATAACTCTGTCACTTGTTAGAAGTCAGTAGTAGTAAGCCTTTAGATCAATCAGAGCACCACAAGTCTCTGTGGTTCGACCCGTACTTGCCACGTCTCCGATAGACGCCGTGCACTTGCGGTTATTACTCGTAGGCATTAATATAAACATCTTTCCAGGCCTACCAGTTGGTACCTTTATCATTTTTACGAGTATACCATGGATGAAATTTATTAAGTTAGACGAACGTTCCTCCAAAACAAATGGTCTGAAATTTATATATACATTATCAAACCCCAAAACCACACAACTTTATAACGATTTTTCCTTTAAAATAAAATTTCATTAAAAAAATGAAGGGAGGCTGAGGCATGGATTATATCAGGATTGGAGCCGTCTAATATCAGGGAGATAATGTCTTTTTCCCTTCTATTAGATTTATCTAGTAAGAATCTCTTCCCCTAATATCTGGTACATTCCAATCCAAACTATCAGGAAATTGTCTTGCTTCTTTAGCTAATTTATCTTCTACTTCATTACCGAGGAACAAAATAAAATCCTAAAAGGTTTTCACATTATCTTACCCTTTTGTCGGCTTCCTCCAAAATAACTTTGGTGCTCCAAGAGATGGATGCTAGATCGCCATTGAGATATTTAATTAAATTTCACAATCACTTTCAATATTGAAGTTGGTGATTCCTTTTTCTGCTACCCATATTGTTGCCTGCAATATTCATATTTCCTCTGCTTCTTGAGGATCTTCACAATCTGAAAGTCCTGTACTTCCTCCTTTTAAGGAACCTGTATCATCTCGAAGAATTAGTGCAAAATTAGAAGGGAGAGACTCTGAGATCCAGCAGCATCCACATTGATTTTTAGATTATGTACTTTTGGAGCCACCCAAGGAATATGATGATTTTTAACTCTTTTTCTATTGTAAGAGCCATTTTCGCCCCTTTTCCTTGTCCAGTAATCTACATGTCTTTGAATTTCTAGTGTTAATTGTAGCGGGCTTTGAGATAGCCTTTGAAAGGTTTTATTACATCTGGTTTTCCAAATAAATCACATCTTAGTTGAAACTAGTTTTAAGAAAACATCATTTGGAGATTTAAACCAGTCTTTACAGATATTTATTAATGTAGTAGTGTTAACAAATTAACTTCCACAATATTGGGACCTAATTCCCAAACTGCTTTAGCAAAAGTGAAATGTAAGAAAAGATGTTCAACTGTTTCCTCTTGTTCCCCACACAAAAGACACCTGGGGTTAATATTTTTAAATGATTCCGTTTAGCTTCGATTAGTAGATAGAGCATTTTGTAGACATCTCCACATCAAGAGTTTAATTCTCGGAGATACATCTAATTTTCAAGGAGATTTCCAAAAAGAATCCTCCAACGATAAGTTAGATGAATTTATTTCATTCTCATTAAACTTATTACACATTGATTTTACAGTGAACTCTCTTTTGTTAGTTTCCATCTCAGGTTATCTTTTTAAGGAGATTAGAGCTATTCATAAAAAGATGAATCTTGCAAAGAAATTTAGCTACATTTTCAGGGAAAGATGCGAAGATTAAAGCAGTATTCCACTTTTTTAGAGGTCATTTTGATCAAGTCTGCCACTAGAGATAGAGAGCTATTGGAACTAGTTTTATATTCTGAAAGGTTGTTAATCCAGTTATCATCCCAAATATTTGTACTTTGACCATCTCCAACATCCCATATGTTATTTTGTCCTACTAACTTCTAACTTCATCCCTTGACAAATGCATGTCTAGATCCAAGAATATTTATCCGGTGATTTAGCCTTAGGAGGTGATATATTGTTGGAGAAAATGAGTTTTTAATGTTTTGATTTTATGGTTTTGGTGGGAATGGAACTTAGAACCTTTGGGTCTCTAAGAGCTCTTACTCATTTTCATATGAGTGAATGAAATAGGACCTTTAGTCCCACATTGGGTATAACTAACACTACACCATTTTAAGGGATTCGCAACCCAGGTTTGCAACGTCACTAGCGCGGTTGCGAATTTTTAGGTTGCTAATTGCAATCGATTTTTTTCGCAACGGGAGGGACCGTTCGTTGCGAATTTTGCAACCTCACAAGCAAGGTTGCGAATCGCAACCGAGCCGGGTTCAAGCGTGTGAACCACGTGCGTGGTCGGGAACACTAGGACTTATAAACACGCCTTGGTCAAAGTTCGGTCAAGATTTTTTTTTCACCCTTAATCCCAATCTAGGGTATATCATGCCTTAATCGAATTCCATGTTCATTTTCTCCGCCAAACCGAGACTCTGTCTCTCTCCCTCTCCTCTCCTCTCCTCTCCTCTCCTCTCTCTCCATCTTCATCTCCATCTCTATCTCGATCGCTCCCGCCTAAACTCTTTAGAATACTGATCCCACCACCTTGGTCCATCGATCACTGTGTCAAACAAACTCAACCGGCATAAAATCAACCGCGTTCTTGAAGCGCCGCTCTGGTCGAAGAAGAAAACTTGTTGAAAATCATTGTCAACAAGTGAATCTGAAGAGGAAAGAATCATCACAAATAATGAAAAGATAAGTTTACTATATCTCGGTCTTTTTATCTCAATAATAATCGTTAAATCTTAAAATTGATACCGATTTACGTGGGTTTTGAAAACCCAAATCGACGATCTCATCTAAAAATATTTCTTCGATTTATGATCGAGTTTAGATCTGTAATCTCCTCATCTCGATCTACCTTTTGAGGCCAAAATCTCGGAAAAATCCACCTAATTCTTTTTAAGGGTTCTTGAAGTCGGGAAAGATGTTTAAAGAAAATCTCAAATAGAAAATCGTTTTTCGATCCGTAATATGCATATTTGGATCTCGTTACCCATTAAATTGATTTCAGCGAATTTCAATCTCTCAACCTTATATTGAATTAGTATATGTTCTTGGATGGTATGACTTTCGGTCTCAATTCTTTTAGGCGATTGAATAAGCATCAGCAGATACAAAATGATGATGAAATATAATCTAATAATTTTAATCTAGTCAATGATGTAGCATCCTAATTCACTTCTCAAAAACTTGCAATTTGAAGGTAAAGATTGATAAGGTAATGGGATAACCAAGTCAAATGATGAACATCCAGATGCTAAGGTAAAGATTGATACATACATACATTTGGCATCCATGCATTCTTTATTTTTGGGTTTGTTTCTCGTTTCGGATTTTATACTTGTCTACTCTGTGGGCTATAGGTACTTGTAGAGTTGGCGAGCTTCAAGATTGAGAAGTTGGAGATGGGACTACTTATGTTGTTATTGTTCTTTGCAGAACTTCTCAAGGTAACACTTACATAACTGGTATCTTTGGCTTGGCTCTATATGTTGTTGCAATACGTAGCTCCTTGGTTTTTTTGACAGAGCAAATGAGCCGGGTCAAGAATAAGATACCCCAACATCTATAATCGGTGGATACGAGTAAGCTACATTCTCACGGAAAATTGATTTAGTTCTTTCTACATAATCATTTGTTTTTTATGTTCATTGGTGTGGATTTTATCTGGCAGTCAGTTTGATACTTTGATCTTTGCCACTGAGTTCTTACCATACTGTTTCTAAATTCTGTCATTTGTTTTATCATTCACCTCGCGATGAGAGAAGAGTGCAAGTTTGTCGAAGAAAAACTGGCAGTGAAGGTATGTCTGCATTATCGTTAGAAATTTTGAGAAATGAATTAGGATGTTAGACACTAAGCAAGTTTTTGAGAAGTGAATTAACCGATTGATCGCATTTCGAGATCAATTGCTTTTAGCTATGAATTGTTAAATATAATCTATAATCTAAATCTAGTCAACATGATGTATTATGATCTCGTAGCTTGGCTGCCTTATATATCTACTAATTATTTTGATGGTTAATTTCAGTGACCCCTAAAAGAGAGCCATAGAAAACTGCATATTGGAACTGAACATTACGATTGAACATTCCTTCAAGTTAACAACAAAGAACTCAATGTTGCAGAAGCGCTAATCCTATCTTCAAATAAAGCTAAGTATCTACTCGCATCTATAATTTTAAAAGATGGTACCTAGCAAAGTTGATGTGTCTTTGGGTATTCTTAGTATATTTACATTGTGAATGAATGTTAGTATTCCTACATGTTGTCATCCTTGAATGTAAGCCTCAACTCTTGATACATGGCTAATTACGGCACTTCATAATTTAGTTTCTTTTCAAGTACAGACTTTGAATGCCCGCTCTAGAGCCATTCTCATGTCGAAGTTAGATCGAAGTGGCACCACATCAAGGTTAGTTGCTTCTTAGCTATCTCTGTTTCTCCTTCTCCTTTTACATCTTTTTATATCTTTTATAAGTGACTTTATCATCTGCAGCCTTGTTCCTGTTGTAAATGGAGCTTCCCTTGCTCTACTAGCAACATCAGTTCTTGGTGTTGCACCTGCCATCAACCCACTAGATGATGCACTTGGACAAGCTTCTATACCTATCAGGAACATCTCCGTCATTTCTCATGTGGATCATGGTATGCAACTGTACAGTATCTATGTTGCAATTTAGCTGTAAAGAGTTTTGTGCATACAATTGAGTACTTTAGCTGATATTGGTATGTTTATTTTGCAGGAAAATCTACGTGTCTAAGATGATTCCTGCCTCCGACGAGGATAGATTCTTTTCCTTTGGTCGTGTCTTTCGTTTACTGTGTTCCTTTAGGTTATTTACTAAAGATCTGTGCCTCCTATTGATTCTGGTGGGTGTCCCAAGTGAATGCCTAATATCAAGAATATGTTCGATCCAACATCTAAGGTTTGCAGAAATTGCTCTTATCCATCGATTTGTTTGCATTCGGTTATGATGCATTTGTGTTTCATCTAGTATACTGAACGTTTATGTTGTATTTGCAGACTGAACCTGATTTTGATTTGGATATTAAAGATGACGTTTAAGATGAAGTTTCAAAGTTTGGGACGGTAAAACATATTTTTGTGGACAAGTATGTAACTATTTTCTCTATACATGTTATTCTTTAGACTATTTTTTGTTGTCTTATGTTTGTCACCCACTTACAGGAATAATGCTCGGCATGTGTACTTGCGGTTTGATACTACAACATCAGCCATGAGTGCGCATCGTGCTCTTCATGGGAGATGGTTTGCTGGGAAGATTATAACTGCAGCATACATGGTAAGTCTCACAACTCAGATCTATCAGTTTAGGTTGGTGAACACCAGGATGCATACAAGGTTAAGACTTTTTTAGATAAATGAAAAAGCATTCTTGGTGCCTTTTAGAGAAAGCTGCCAAGACTTCATATCGTTTTTCATTCAAGATATTCTTGATTTTGTTAACAAACCCATAGATTGATTTGGTTATACTTCTAATCTCATGTTATATTTATGTTTGTATATGTTTTGCAGGAAAATAGTTATTAGGGACACAAAATCTACAACATTAATGTAACACCATTAGGATGCGAAGTGCAGAGAAACAAGCGAAGTAGTAAGGCACTGGTATGCAGCAAGGTATGAGAAATGGAGAGTAAGCATTATAAGTTATACTTAACTCCCTTATTTAGTAGGGACACCGATCTGAATAGAGTTAGTGTTGTGGTTTTAAAACTGCTTTATCAACTTATTCGTGTACTTGGGTACATATTTGATGATGTTTGGAGATCGGCGGTGGTGCCTCCAAGTGCGATAAACTTGGTCTAAGAGTTCTAGCAAGACCATTTAAGTAAGTTTCATTTGTAATATTACATATGGTGCGTGTTGTTATGTGGCCCTTACTACCTCTAGTATCTAGCTTGTGCATATTCATCATCATTAACCGCCAATTGCTTGAGTAAAGCTTACAAGATACATTATTTTTCTTCTTTATTTTTTTGATCAAGGAAAATTTTACTAGTGATTGCCATCAACCTGATTGGTGCTCTTGCTGGCATTGCTACAAATCTCTCATTGTGCCAAGTATATGTATGCTAATGATGGATTTGGATTTAGCCTTCATTATATTTTTACTTCTTATTTTAGTGCAATATCCATCACATGTGATTACAAGATGGTTGTTTGAACCTTCGTCCAGTCGACCTCGAAGCAGGTTCAGCAGTAGGTATTTGTTGAACTTGGTAGTATAGACTTTATGGCATAATAATGTACTATAGGATAATGGATCCGTCGTAGGTTGAAACAATGGGGATGTAAAAATATAAATTAATCTTTGAAATATGAAAGCACATAATAAAATAGAAATAAGAGTGCACACAGTATAAATATGATGTCTTTCAAAATTTCTGTTCCTGAGACCTTTTTCCTGTTCTAACACGAACACATACACGCAATATTATAGGCGATACTATTCCACAGTACTCTGTTCTGGTCATGCTTTGTAGAGTTTGTTCCCTTGGTCATGCTAAATTTGTAAATGATTTCTTAGTGTGACTAGTTGATTGGGGTGACGAGTAATATTCATCTATTGCCTTTTAGGACATTTGCAGATCTTTTTCTCTTCTTTCTTTGTTTTCCCAGTTTTGAAGATTCGTATTCTCGTGGTGATAGGGTTAGGTTCAAACAACAACAGTTGTTCACAACGCCACTGCCTTCTCCTATTCTGAATGATTCACGTGCTCAAACACCTACACTGCTCAAACACCTTCACCAGCTCGATCATCATAGCAGTGTACTAAATGCCTCCATGTTTTTACGAACACCAATTATATGCGCAAGCTTTTTATCTACCAGTTTTAACTTAGGTCATTGGAAGGAGGATTAGAGACAATGGAAATTTATCCAGTTCCCCATATTCATCATTTCCTGATTTTGCCTCCGCTTATACTTGCACAACCATATTATTTCTTTATTAGTTTTTGACTTCAATTGATTTATAAGCATGCGGTTATCTCGATTGGAAGAATTTGTGATGCTTTGTTCGCGGAGTTAATTGAATGATGCTCTGTTGTGAGATCGGAAAAGGTTGGAGAACAAAGCAGCGGCCATTTATTAGGTCCCTTAGCAGCTGCAAGATTTGTAAGTTATAATGTAGTATCTCCTTATAGAGATTTAAGTTAGAAGAACTTAGGATTTTCAGAACTTGAATTTCAGAACTTTCTACAAACTGAACTTAGGAATTAATTATGTTTCTGTGTATTATGTCCATTAAATGAATGACATATTTGTATCAAAAACTCATACTTGTTGTTAACTTCAATTGAAGAATTCTTTTTTCATAATGGTGAATGTGGAAATGAAAGTGAATGAATGTGTCATGGTTTGTATATCTGGTGAAATTACGAATATAGGAACGGGGTAGCTGCAGGGGGTAAATGTGGGGGAATAGATTTTGACCAGGTCAATGAAGACTTGACCTTTTTTTTTGCTGTTGCAAAAAATTAGCAACGTTTGTATTTTGTTGCTAAGTTAGAACCAGAACCAGAACCAATAATAATTTAGTTCCGGGTAGGGGTATTCCTGTAATTAGAAACAGGTTAGCAACGGCATACCTTGGTTGCGAATAAACAGAGTCGCAACGGCACAGTACGTTGCGAATCTCCGTTGCTGACCAAGAGTCGCAACGGAGCTTATGCCGTTGCGAAAAAATGCAACACCGTGTTTTGAAACGTCACTTTGCCGTTGCGAGAGCTAACATGACATGCACCAAGACAGCTGGAAAAGGGCTTTAAGAACGACCATCCGGAGATCCCATGGGTACAACAATGTCACTATCGACCGTGGCCAACATTCTGTCTCTTTTTTCTGTGTACATAAATATCAGTATCAAATCACACGTGAATTTTGGCCCACGCTCATCCCTGCCACAACCTATAATACTCTAGTTTCTCCGGTTATCATCATTTTAACCATCACATATTTACAGGTGTAAGGTGTATATCCTCTCCGGGTAAGCCAGTTAGTTCGGGTTAAATTGATTTCCTTTTTGGCTTAATTTCTTCTTGCCAAGATTGAGAAAATTCGTCTTAGCCATGGACGGAGAGACGGTAAAATTCGGCCAGAATTGGTTATATTGATCAAAGCCAAAATTGTTGTGAGTTGATATCCTGCGATGTAATAATATTCGAATGCAAATAAAATCTTGGATTCCTGATACCTACAAGCGCACATCACAATTATTGAACAAATGGATCATGTGCATACAGTAAAACTTCAATAAATTAATAATGTTGGGACTACCGAATTATATCAATTTAGCGAAGTATTAATTTATCGATAAATTAATAAGTTATTAACTTATCGAAACATTCTAAATTTAAGTTCCAAAAATAAAATAAAATATTTTAAACTTAAAGGTTTCCTGTAATAACAAATATATTGACGAGATATTATTTTCTGTTCAAATTAATGTCTAATAAGTTTTTGGCATAAATAATATAGTATAGTATAGTATATTGCGTATTATGTGCATAAATTTATATAAGTTTTGATGTTAAGAGGAATGATTTCCTCCTACAATTTGAAGAACACACTCCTGAACTCCTCAAGGGATTATAAAAAAATTAAAGATAAAGTCTACTGTTGCATAAATGCGAACAAAAAACAAGCAATTTTGGAATTTTATTTTAGTAAGGCACCCATAATGTAATTTATATTTCCTTATACATTAACTTGGAATAATTTAAACCATTCCAAGTTAGTTTAATTTATATTTCATTATTTTATTTTACTATCCACTATTATAATGATTATTAATTTATATTTCAGTTGGGCCCTATTGGACACTTAAAATTTTTATTATCTTATAAATTTAATGAAGGTTATTAATTTAGTATTAATCGCCCGAGCCTGACTGCAAAAAAATATTATTTTAGCGAAGTTATTAATTTATCGCGGATTAATTTATCAGTTCTACTGTACCTCATCACCTAGCAAAACTATAACGTTTAAAGTTCAAGCATCAATTCAAACTACTAGTCTAGTTAACTATAGTGGCAAACCAATAAGCTTTAATATCAGGAAAATAAGATGAGAAATGGCTTTTCTTTCCTAGTCAAAAGCCTAAATCCTATATAAAAGGATATTAGAACGGCGCACTAACGGAGGTGTATAACTAAATTTAGAGGGATAGCCGTACAGGTCTAAAAGAAGAAATTGAGGTTACGAGAGCTAACATGACATGCACTACTTAGAATTGACCTGGAAATGGAATTTTGACTTCCTAAGATCGATCATAAACAATGATTAGCCCAGAGATTCTAGTATAACCCCCTCCCTAATTTTATATTTTACCTGTCCGAATTAGGTAGGTTTGATGGAATTTATATATAATCTTTCAATTCGTCACTCATGAATAAAAACTTAGGGGGTCCAACATAGTCTTCAACCCAGAATTTAGATCAAACACACGACATGGTCATTTGCCATGTGTGCTAACTAGTACGACCGTTGCCACGGTGGAAAGGCCGACCGAAGAAGAATCTGAAGATGGGGTTTGTCTACGATTACTTTCGTCCGTTTGAAAAAGTGATACTTCCTGTTTGAGCTTTAAAAAGTGATATTTTCTCCCGTTTGAAAAAAAGTGATACTTTTTCGTCTTTAAAAAAGTATCACTTTTCTAAAACTAATGAAAGTTTCATTTTTCCAAACGGGCGAAAGTATCACTTTTCCCTAAACGGAGTGAAAGTATCACTTTTCCAAACGGATATGAAAGTAGCACTTTTTCTCAAACGGAAAATTAGTCGATGCATAAATCAAATTATGGTTGCATGATGTGTTATGCATCCTTTGTGGTGGTTTGCATCATGGCTATGCATTCAATTTTCAGAATTGTGCCTAAAATGAAAGTATCATTTTTCTTGAAACGGAGGGAGTACATCGTTTTATTAATTCAACGGAGGAAATTAGTTGATGCATAAACCAAAAATTTTGCTACATAAAGTATTATGTATCCTTTGTGGTGGTTTGCATAATGGATATACATTTAATTTTCTAAAATTGTGTCTAAAATGATAAATACTTCCGAATTTTTCGCAAAAACTTTAAATTTAATATTGTTGTTTGTACTCGTTGCGTAGAGTTTTTTATAACCTTTTTAACGAGATAAAATTTGTAAAATTCCAAGGCACGGATTTTTAGATATGTTATATTAAAGTTTTGTTGTCAATTATACCCCGAAAAGATAGGATACATAAGGTGTTATAATAATTGGACTAAAAGGGATGGACATTTTTTGTTTTTCGGCCCTAACCATTTCCAATCTTTTTGTGGTAATTGATCACTTAGATTTAACAAAAAAGTGGCTATATAAAGGTCCTCCCTCGCTTCGCTCGGTCGGCCCAATTATTTTTCAGAAAATAATAATAATTAACGTTGTAATCAAAAATCCTCGCCATATGTTCTCGTATATATAGAAAGTGTTTAGATACATTTTAAGAGAACTTTTAACTTAATTAAGTTGAATAGTAAAAAATTAAGTTGGAATCGAATAAATATTATAAGCAAGCGTTTCTTGTTCCTAAATTTTGAAAACTAATTCTGCTTGCGAAAAATGATTACTTACAGAAAGAAAATAAAAAAGATTCTTCTTCCGTCCGAAATAATAGGCTGGTTTCATGTATAATGCACGCATGATACTAGCATATTAATTTGGAACAAAGGGAATAAAAAATAGACAAGTAAACATTTTCACCCAAAAAAAAATTGTATGCACAACATATTCCTTAAGGACGTCCCTTAATGGTTTAATCGTATGTTTATCCCACTAACTCCGATGTTTATTTTGGGGATGTCTCTGTACTGTACAAGTCGTTGATCATGGGGTATGTATAGCAGCAGAAGCATGCGTCTTGGTCCTGTTACCTAAATGCCTAGAAAGCTTTTGAGAGATCCCTATAGTAGTATATGTCTTTATGCTATAATAACGAAAACAAAACAATACTAACTACTCACTATCTCTTATTCTGTCTTCTCTTGATGTAGTACTGTATCTGTGATCCTGCATTGAGAGAGAGTAATTGATCGAAAACAATACAAACAATGCAAACAAAGTCTTAGTTTTGGGATTTGTTTTTATATGTGCCTAAATCTCACACCATTCATTCTCCTCCTCTGAAGTCCAAAACTGAAAATGCAAAACCTTGCCTTGTCTCTATCGTTCTCTGTTATTGCATGACAATATCTAAGCTTATAGTATTATCTAGTTGGCTGTTGCTGTTGTACGCATCTTTTGCCTCTGTGTTGGGTGCGTGAGTCTAAACAATACGGGAACAGAAACTTAAGCAGAAAGAAAAATTTGTTTATAGCTTTTCTTGCAAAAATGACTTTTTAAATACAAAGGGTGATCAGAACAGTGCTTTTTGTTTGCATCTGTATGTGTAATAATCTGAATTTCTCTTCTACTCTCTCTGTCTGTGTGTTTCTTTAAAGAAAGGAAGCAAAGAGTCAACCCCCGAAGACAGAGTAAGAGTGAGAGCTGAGCTAGGGAGCAAGCACAGGGCTCGAGAGTGACAGTCGACCACAGACAACATGCAATTATTGGGAGTCGCACACATCATTCCATTCATCCACCACCAAATCACCACCGTCCCCTTTCCCCCTCTCTCTCTCTCCTAAATTATTAACTTCTTCAAATTACGATACGTATTCTTCTCTCTTTTCTTCCATCCATATATTCTCTTTACTATACCTTGGATCTTATTCTTTATCTTTGTGCCATCTTTTTACTGTTTATCCATCAGTTTTGTTGTATGCTTATGTCTTCTATGGTTTTCTTGGAAATACTAACAAGTAAGAAACAAATTAGAAGATTTGGTTATAAAAGGAAAATGAATTAAGAGATTTTTCATTTTTCAAATTTTCGGAAAAAAAGAAGAAAAGAACAGCATAAGCTTGAAAAGTTAGTTACTACCCCCATGGCCACACAACACCCATAGCAAGTTCTATGGAACTACACAATTGATCTGTTCAAGAAACTTGTTCATAGGATTGCAAAATATAGAGTTGGGAGAAAATGAGCATATCATTTTATTTTTATTTTTGAACCGCAATACAATACCGATGTCATTATATTACATTGATAAAATTATTGGGTGATAATACCAGGAATCTGAGTTCGAAACTCGAAAGCACCAAAAAGGTTTACCGATAAAAAAAGAAACCACAATGCATTCATTTTACCGATAAAACGGGCACCTAGCTCAGCTGGTCATCCCCGTTCCCTAAAGTTGCATGCGTTCTAGGAGGTCCCAGGTTCGAGTCCCCAATGACTTAATATTGTTGAAATTTAACATGGAAGGTAGAGTTAGCTTGCCCCCCTTGTGTCACAACCTCAGCCCCCATCCGCTTCGGCACCCCCTTGGTTAGGTTACCTATGAGGCTCGCTGGTAGGCCACCACAATAACCTGTTCAATTAATGTAGTAGTATGTTGTTGGAGTTTAGCTTGTTAGGCTTCCAACTAGTTAATGTAATAATCTTTATCTAAAAAAAAAAAAAAAATTTAGAAAAGTTCTCATAATTGAAATTTAGGTAGTGGACCCAAGAGCCTGACCTAAGTGTTAGCCCTTGTTAACCCACTCATGAGTCTGTTACTGGAATTTTGGATCCCTGCATAAGCACATAATTGTGTGGGAAGTAAGGAAATTTAGTGCATTCACAAAGAAGCGATTCCTTAAGTGCGAGTCAAATTATTATAGAGTGTTTGAGCTTATTAAGCTGGCCGAGTAGAGTAATGTTGGATGTTATCAAGTGTGTTTCATTTTATAAAATGTGAAAAAGCAATGCCGATTGCTCACGTGCCTTGCTATGTTATCCTGGCTAAATTGGGGCTCCGGATCGTCTGTTACCAAAACCCTCTGTTCCTCTATTCCACCCAATCCATAGTAGCCACGTATCTCCTATTATAACTACCACATTTAACGAATTCGGACGTGATATATACTTAACTAATTTAACGAAGATATTCTAAGAGAAAATTTTGGAAATAAATATTCCTCCCTCTTTTATCTCTTCATAGAATACTCCTTAGTCCTTAGTGCTTATCCTGCAACATACTCCCCAGTCCTAATCCCTATTTTGTGAGTTCGCAATCCATATTTTATGAGTTCGCAATCCAAATTTTTGCAAAGCTTAAGACAGGAAGAATTCAATTGTGCCTGCGAGCATCTCTTGTTTACAGTTCAAGACCATCACGTCAAGTTTGTCTAAACTGGTTGCCACTGACAAAGCAGTAGAGTACTCAAGCAAACTTATTTTACTTCAACAGTGCCCGTGAGCATCTCTTGTCTACAGTTCAAGACCAGTTACATTTCCCCCGAAAGCTGCAAAGTCTCTTTTAGGATCACAATGTCATATATGGTAGCTAATTTTAGCAATGCACTTCATAGTTTAAGAGAAATCTCTATCAATTTGTTCTACAGAAACAGAGAAATATGCAAAACAACTATATTTAGTACTGGAATTTGTTTTAAAATGCCTATTCCCAGGTGAATCCTGACATAAAATTGCAGAAAAGAGATTTTACCTCCTGATGCTCCATGAACAAAAATGAAACACAACTCAAAAACGAAACAGTAATAATTAGTGGTATGTAAAGAAGAAGATGATGTTCGGGAATATATGCTCCTGTGGAATTTTTTTTCAAGGTAAATCAAATATTTCCAAAATTTTCTCTTAGAATATCTCCGTTAAATTAGTTAAGTATATATCATGTCCGAATTCGTTAAATGTGGTAGTTATAATAGGAGATACGTGGATGCTATGGATTGGTTGGAATAGAGGAACAGATGGTTTTGGTAACAGACGATCCGGAGCCCTAAATTGGGCATATTCTAATTAATTTGGGCCTACGACTACAAGATAAAAAATATTATTAAGAGATCAAACTACCAATTTACCCTTTATCAAATACTAATACTACAAATGTGTCCCCATTAAATCCTAATAATAAAACTAAAAACTTAAAAACTAAAAACTAAAATCAAAATCAAATCTAAAATCAAAATCATAAAACTAAAAACTTAAATCAAAATTAAAATCAAATTCACTTTCATCTCTATCTCCATCTCCAACCGATTATTCTTCTCTTCTTCTCCCATAATACGAATCATCTTCGATTGTTATAGAAGCAGATGAAATGGCACGAATCGAGTACTTTTTTTAGCAACCCAATCCCATAAATTAGATTTAGCAACATGCAATCACTCAAAATTCGATGTTTTAGAAATCAAAGTGTTTTGGGTCTATTAGAAACGGTTTATGTCAATGTACTTATGAACCGATTTTATTTAGAAACGGATTTTGTTCATGCCCACAAAGACCGATTATACTGGATGTGTATTCGGTTGGAAATATTGAACTGCAGAATCGATTACATGTTAATGTCCACATAGCCCGATTCTGGTATGGAAGAGAACCGTTTTTTTATGTATGTTTTTTTGGTTAGAATCGGATTATATGTATGACCACATAACCCGACCGCACATAACCTTTGGTTTCTTAACCGCTATGCCCATAATCGGATTATTAAGGGTCCACATAAACCGATTGTTATCGATGTTCTACAAAATCGGTAGATATGGTACACCTACATAAACCGATTCCAGGTTGATGTGATGAACATCAACCACAATCGGTTTATGCTGATGCACACATCAACCGATTCATTAACCATGTTTAAATTTTTGCACAAATATTGAAATTTGTATCTTATGTTATAGAGCATGAAATTTGGAATTGAACGCAAAAAGAATGAGGTCATTCCAACATCGGACGAAGAAGTTATAAGCAAAACAGTTTCATGAAATGCCCAGATTTACAATCGGTTTATGTGGGCATTAACATAAACCGATTCTGGCGGGAAAAAATCACAAAAAAACTCATGAATTTTACAATAGGTCTATGTTCTAAGTATTATAAACCGATTCTTATAATCGGGTTATGTGAGCATGAACATAAACCGATTCTGGACGAGTTTTCAAAAAAAATAAATAAATCACGTTTTGATGAAGAATCAAGATTAGTTATTTTTAGTTTAATTTGATTAAACATCAATTAATCACCCGATTAACACTACTTAATCAACGAGTAAATTAGTCATTTTTTAAAATAATTGGATAAGGGGTGTTTTTTTTAAACTTTTCAATGACCTTTTTTGTCCTGTAGTCGTAGGCCCCAATTTAGGCAGGTATGTTATTACTATTTTTTTTTCCAACAATGGCTCATAAGAGCATCTCCAATGCTAGAGGTCAAGGTCATCCTATGTGGATGTCTTATTTATACCTTTTGGGTATGGGTCATTTACTATAGGACAAAAAATAATAAAGAGAAAGGCTTTCTGCCTAAAATCCATCTCCAATCCCCAAGGTCATATCTTACACTTTTTGTCTAAATCTAGACACAAATGATGATGTGGACTTATGACCCAAGGTCATGAAGGAAGTCTTATTTAGACTTTCTTCTTTAGCCCAACTTTTAGCCATGTCATCTTACCTATGACCCTCACCTTTGCATTGAGATGAAACTTTGGTGAAAAAAAATATTAAATCCTATGTGTCATACTAATTTAAGACCTCTACCCCTTGCATTGGAGATGCTCTAAAAAATAAAACTAGCTAGCCAAGGCACTTAGAAAGTGCCCTCTCAACGCCCTCAACCAACAACATCAAGTGTCCGTTCCAGTTTCCTTGGTAAACATTGCTAAACAATTGTCGAAAAACTCTTAAAAATAATTTAATTATATGCAACACAAATCGTAAAGAAGGGACCTAACCTCAATGCTAATTCAATTAAGATTCCTTTTCATGCTCGTGAAAATCAAATCTATGCTCTATACATATCAGCTCATCTTCTTCTTTCCTTTCTAAGACAGTGAAGATTATAAAATGAAAGATGTGTTTCTTTAGCTAGGACATTATTTTCTTCTTACACTGGACTGGATAAAAGAGAAGTGTAGGCTGTGACTTCACTTTTTTGTTCTTCACGTGTACGTAGGGAGTGGTGTGGATCAATTAGTACTTCTCTGCCTCGGGCCCCTAACAATAATATTTTATTCAGACAACCCTAATCCACATTGCTAATATAATAATGGTTATTATGATTGAGTTGAATTTAGAAGATTAATCACTATTAAATTAGTAATTAGACAACAGTAATTAAATTAACATTTGAAGTTTGTGGAGGAGAAGAAGGTTGGCACACTTTACGAGTTGGAGTCTTTTACAGGGGTCGTAGTCTTCTTCTCTCTCTCTTTCAGTCATTCAGAGTCCGTATACGGCGGAAATTCAGGCCGTGCCGTCTGGTTATTAGTTTATTGTAAAAAATAAAATTAAAAAAAATGGAAGAAAAATCTTAAAAAGAGAATACGAGGAGAAGAAGGTTGTATAGTGGGTACAGTGTTTGCTTACTGAAATACACACAAGAATTTTGGGGAAGTCGAGAAAATTCGTTCTCTATCTTTCAACTAACAGTATCTGTCCCCTCTATCACTCTCGCTATCACTCCCTCTCTAGAATATATAGATGGTAGGATTAGATTAGATTAGAGTTCTTTTATCATGTGTGTGGGATGTTTTATGGTTTGATTTGGACATGTAATTTTAAATTCGTGGTGGCCTTGGTTATTATTCTCGTTAGAGTTAATCCTAAATCATCACTAATCCCCTTGCTTTTTTCTTACATATAAGAGATGGCCACCATAGCAACCCGGGTGACAATTTTTTTGTGCTCATTGGATCGTATGCATGGGATAATCCAGAGTGGTGCTTTGTGCTTTATAAAGTTCGCATCTTAAACTACTTTAAGGCGCAGCATAGATCGTGTAAATTAAGGTGCAGCACAGATTGTGTAAAATTTCTATTCCAATAGAGGTTAGTTGGTCTTACTTGTTGTGATGGCGCCTTACTTGGAAATCCAGTCAGGCGGTGTGTTGGTGTTACTTTCGTGATGCCAATGCAAAGCCCGGTTTCGGAGTTCTTTGTGTTGGCTTTGGTTGGCAAACCAATTATTATGCGGAAGTGTGTGCTGTGATTTATGGTGTGATGCTTGCCAAGAGGTGGAACGTGAAAAATATTTGTGTTCAGTCAGATTCGATGAGTTGCATTCAAGCTTTTCAAAAGGGTGAGCTGTCATGGCAGCTAATGCAGAAGTGGAGACTGGCGAAGTATTTACAATAATATCCGTTATATTCATAGCTATATATCGAGAAGCTAATTTTCCATCTGATGCTTTTGCCAAGCAAGCTTGTTTGCTGGCCGAGGATATTTTTGAGTTTTATGAGGGGAGGCCAGGTTTTATTCTGTCTGTAGAATGGCCTGGCGAGGTATATTATCGCTAGATTAGTGGGTGGCCTCACGGCTAGCTTCTAGTCTGGCCTAGCCCATGTACAATTTTTGCTTTTTTATTTAATTTTATTGACTGAGTAAAAAAAAATGCTTTATAAAGTTCGGCTATTAATACTTTGGTCACATTAATTTCAAGATTGATAATGATCAACGAGGGTTCGGCATTTTGAAGAAAAAAAAAAAAAAAGATTTGCCATCTATATTGGCAAAACGTGTATACATACAGCTTCAAAAACCATATGAACACCGTTCCCTCGCATAATTTTTTAACGGGTCTCATGGCATTCAGTTGGGATCCACCCCTATTCCCAAAAGGGTTCACTATTTAGATTTTGGGGGTTATTTTGGGATATGTCGATTTTTGTGTGGTTTCCTACGATCCGCCAAGAAACACCGTTGGCTAAAGAAAAGCTAAATGTGCATATTATTTCCCTGCGGGAAAAGCTATTTCACCTCATATTACGAAGGGATTTTGAATAAATAAATGAATGTTGTAGGCGGTTTCTCGGGGTCTTAGTAGTTATTGGTTTCAAGGTTTCTAAGACATGCTTGCAATTTCAGTTCTAGTTTTGCCCATGATATACCGTCAGGGCTTGAATAAGATATTTCGAAAAATACTTTGATCTCACTCTTGAAAAGATTTTATTGGTATTTTTAGACTTTCGCAGGATTGTAACATCCTATTAACACTATGGAGCCAAATCTTGTATTAGTTTAAATGAAAATCTGAAAAAAAAAAAGAAAAAAAAGAAAAAAAAAATCAAATTCAACCATAATATTTGATTAGAAAAAGAATACGAAAGAAGGTTAAATAAATAAATATTGGAGATGGTTCTTTAGAGTCTATATTTACACTATAAGCTTTGAGTTTTTTTTGAATCCCGCTTGTAATTTTTTTCTAGTTTGACTTTGGTTTTCCGTCGGGAATAAAACTAGATCTTTTTATGAACTTTTCTGCACCTCCATAAAGAAATATTATTACATCCATAAAGAAATGATTAGTTACCATTGGAGATGCTCTAAAGGTGAAGGAATTGCCTTGTTTATTTTTATTTTATTTATTTATTTTTGCTCGATAAGGAAGAAATTCCTTGTATCTGTGTATCATATATACGTGTCCATGTTATTTGCTAGAACAATCATCATTCGCTTAAACATCTGGGTTTTGAAGGTTATATCTCACTCTTAGACACTCATCTTCAAGTTGGCTATTGAAAATTTGCTAGTTAATATGTGTTTCTAGTAAAGACGACAATAGTAGTAATTCAAGAAGAGGGTTATTTTATACTTTGGCATCCAAGTTTTAACCAAAACCTGACTGTTCTTCAAAAACTTCATTGGTATCTGCATAGTCGGACTAATGGCTGATTGTCAAAACTCTTGTGTCAACAATTTTTTTTTCTATGTATTCTTTAATTAATTCGTTAGTTGTTTACATATTTGCTTGTATTTTCTTTATATATATATTGAAATAGAATCAAGTAAATGCTAAAAGACAAATAGAGGAGATAGATATAGGAAATTTTGATAAAAGAAGGTCGGTACAGTTAATAATTTTTAGAAATAAAATTATGGTCAAAACCTGGGTATGAAAATATGCGTTACCCTCAGACATTCATCTTTGATACTAGCTTACCCTTAGACATTCATCTTCAAGTTGGCTATCGAAAAATGACCGGTTAATATAGGTTTCTACCAAAGATATGACAGTAGTAGTAATTCAAGGGGGTATTTTGCGCTTTGGCATCCAAGTTAGCCATTTATATACTATATTTTTCTTTAAAAGTTATACATATATTGTTAAATACAATCAAATAAATAGGGGGATTAGATGAAGTAGATATGAGAAATTCTGGTAAAAAAGTAAGTCCAGGTAATAATTTTTTATTTTCCAAGAATTTGGTATTGAAATAAAATTTTGGTCAAAACTACCTGGGTATGAAAGTATAAGTAACCCCCAATTTACGTCTATCTCGAATATATGTTTGATACTATCTTATTCACAAAATACAGGTTCAATGATGTGAAGTATGAAACAAAGAAATCCCCATTAAAACATTGAGCCTGCAAATGTACATTGTAGAAGATGTGTTCGTGTTTAATTTTATGATTTTTTTGTTTCACCAAGCTAAGTTGTCTCAAGCAATAAAAGATAAAGACAGGTCTTGGACAATAATACAAATGGTTACTTTGTTGAATCAACAGGAAAATTCTACTAGCTAGCTCTAGCAGTATTCATGAAAGCACTATGAGACATATCATCACGTGATTCTTCCCATTAATTTTAAACATAATTGGTAGTAATGTCAATATTTTTTGGTGTTACCAGCATATAGGCTAACTTATATTTTAGAATCTGTGTTACATTTCATGCAGCAAAGCAAGGAGGACAAAGCAACTCTGATGGGCAAAGGCAATGGAAGTCTTTAATGGTCTAAGTATTCGTTGCCTTTGAGCTTGATATAACAGGCTCAACAGTACATACATAGTATTTCTTTGGTACTACTTGTATACTGTAAATATTTCATATTGATGATGTATTGTCATTTATAAAAGAAAAGAAAAAAAGCAATGACCAACATCAACTCTCCTATAAAGCAGTAAAAATACTGTTTCGTAAAAATCGAAAGCATGGTATGTGTATCTTGGACTACAGATATTTTTACCCAAGAATAATACTCAAACAAACAAAGACATGATCAGCAGAACAATTACCAGTAGCATCTTCTAAAATAATCCCCATCTAATACCTTATTTGGTTTCTAATTTCTACCGACGAAAATAGGAAAAAAATTATACAGTAAAAGGAAAGTAAAACTAGCTAGAAACTAACCGGGAGAGAGCAGCAAAGTAAAAAGGAAAGAGAAAAAGAGGAAGTCCTATTAATGAAGTCATTAACGCGTGTAATTAAGATTGAAAATATGTTGATCAGAAAAAATGTCCATGGTCTTAATGAAAGTAGGTCACAAAAAGTAGCGTGTTTTACGGTGCAAGGACGAATAAGGAAAAGCTGGTGCTCTGACACGTGGATAGTAGGGGACCGTTAAGATTAAAATGTTAGAGATGATGATTATAATGATGATCACCCATGTAAGAAGATTATATCTCATATACTCCATCTGATATCCCTACCGGAAGAAGAGTAGGAGGAGGATTCAGAATACTATCATCATTCATCATCTCATTTAAGTGATCTTTAACACTTAGACACACTTTCACTTCTTCACCCGAGAACCAGCTGAGATTGAGAGAGACTTTGGGTGTTGGGTTTCTGTTTTTCTGTATTTTTGGTTGGTTGTTTGTCTTTAATTGAGGTGAGGTATTGCTGCAGACAAGAGAGTGAAGAGTTTGCAGATTTCAGAGTTTCAGGTTCCAATGGCGGCGTTGCAGAGCTGTAATTCTTGTGTGTCTTTAATGCTTACAGCAGAACAGTAGAGAGGAATTCAATTACGAGCTGAAAGTAGAAAGATCTCAGTACAAACAGAGAGAGAAAGAGTGTTTTCCATTTGCTTTTCTTTCTATTCATCAACACATCACAAACAGCAAAGATCAAAACTCAACAAAAAACCAAAAAAGAAGAAGAGAATAATCATCAAAGAAAAAAGAAAATCTTATCTACTGAAAATTTTAAAAAGCAAACAAGAGGTAGAGCATCATATTATCATTTTCTTGATGACTACAACTAGAAATGATGATGATGATTATTATGTGAAAGAAAGAAGGCCAAATTACTGAGCTTAATCTCTCTATGCTAATGGATTTTCTGTCACAATTAATAACAAGGTATAATAATAATTCAACTAATTGCTGCAATCAATGGCGGGGTTCTCACTAGGTGGGGGAAACAATCAAAATCCATCTCACGAAATTCATCCTGACGCCCTTTTTTGTACAGAAACGAAGAAATCTCATCATCCTACAACAACAACAACAACAACAACAGCGGTAACAAAGGTTTTGAGTTATGGCAGAATCATCATCATCATCAACAACTACAAAGACATTACCAATTGCAACAACAACAGAATGCTTACTCTTCATCAGCTAATTTAGAAGTAGGTCCAAGTAGGAGTACTAACGCTTCAGATGAATCTTCGTCAAGAGCTTTAACTATGATGATGAGACAAAGTAGTGTTGGAGATCAAGGCGGAACTAAAAGTTGCCAAGATTGTGGTAATCAAGCTAAGAAAGATTGTGTTCATATGAGATGTAGAACTTGCTGTAAAAGTAGAGGCTTTCCATGCCAAACTCATGTTAAAAGTACTTGGGTACCTGCTTCAAGAAGGAGAGAGAGACAACAACAACTCCAAGCTCTTCAGGAACAGCAGCAGCAACAACTCAGAGGAGATCATCATGCTAGAGCAAGAGAAAGAGAGAATCCTAAAAGACTGAGAGAGAATCCCAATTCTTCTACTCTTGTTGCTCATCGTATACCCACTCATCATACATCAGGTATAGTTTTACCTTCCTTTTTTTTTCTCTCTTTTCTCTTTTCTAGTGTACTTGTAGTGTTTCCTGCTATCTCTCTATATAGTCTTCTCATCGCTACTTAATTTCCATTATACAAAACATTTTTGCGTTATCTATGCACTGCTACTTCTACTACTACTACCATGCTACTACTACTATACTACTAGTAACTAACTAACATACAAATTAGGTCATCATCAAGGTCTTTGTTTTCATAGATTGATAGAATATAGGGTTTTAGGTAAAACATAGAATTCCATCAGAGGCCTTTATTGTTCAGAGAATTCTTGATAGAGAAATTGTTGAAAGACTTCAAAAGATATGGAAGTTTAACTAGAGAAACTATAGCTACTTTTATCAATTAGTAGCAGTACACTATATATCAACCTAATCTTCATCACTGTTCGTCTGAGTTGAAATGACATCTAGGGTGAGTAGTTGTTAGTACTCTCTATAAAGACCTTCCTTTTCTCTTCTTAATTTGTTCTTGTGGTGATCATTCTGTGAGTAAGAAAAGCTAAAGAGTCTCTTTCTAAGGATGTGTGTAATTTGTTTGAGAAATCTTAATTAATTATTCATGTATTGACGATGATGATCTTGTGTTGTTGTTGTTTGAGTTTATTTTAGGGTTAGAAGTGGGAAACTTTCCAGCAGAATTGAATTCCTCAGCCGTGTTTCGGTGCGTAAGGGTTAGTGGAATTGAAGAAACAGATGAACAATACGCATATCAAACAGCTGTTAACATTGGGGGTCATTTATTCAAGGGCATTCTTTATGATCAAGGTCCTGATAGCCATTACGTTCATGGCGAAAGTTCATCAGGTGGTGCTGGTGGTAGTGGAGCAATGTATCAACAACGTAATCTCATAACAGATTCTACAACCACCGCCAACACCACAACTGTCACTGTTGCCACAACTGCTTCACTCCTTGATTCTACTTCTTTGTACCCAACTCCCCTCAATGCATTCATGGCGGGTACGCACTTCTTCCCTCCGCCAAGATCCTAATTAAAAAAAAGAAAGTATATGTATGTCAATCCCCCAATTCCATCGTCTTTTGGTCATTAGCCTTAACCAAAACCAACAAAAACTTACTCGTGAACGTTATCAATAACCCGGTCATGATAATCGTCACCACCACCACTATCTTTCTATAGCTATCTATGTATCCGCATTGTTATCGCCGGTAGTAATTCTGAATTCCGTAGTAGTTTTTTTTTTTTTTTTTGTTTTGTTATTATTGTTGTTATATCAGTAGGAGCTACTTAATTAATTACTACTATCATTGAACTATATAAGCTGCAGCTAGTTTTAGATGAGAAAGAAAGAACAATTAAGAGATAACGAGAAAATGACAGAATGTTTTTAAGGGGGATTAAATTGATTATTATTAATTGTTCAAATTTCGATTCAGATTTGTTTAGAATTTCTATTTTTCTGAAATCTTGATCATTCTCTCTTCTAAATTATACTATTCCTTAACTCATCATCATAATCATATATAATCATCATCATTTTTTGTGCTCATCATCATCCTAAAAATTTTCTTTTTGGATTATAGTCTACACTACTCTACACATATATGCCCTAGCTCGTAGTAGTAGTATTCATATGGTGCATGTGCCTTTGACTCTCTTATACATTTCTTTATACACTTAATAATCAACTATTTATTTCCTTTTTCTTTAAATTTTTTTGGGTGTTGCTATCTTTATTTATGGTGTTTTTGTTTTGGTGGGGGGTTTGAATTAACTTTGAATGCCCCCAAACTTATTTTCTGGTAAGGTTTGAACTTCAAAGTATCCTTTTTTCCAGCTTACCCGTTTCTTTGCCGGTTTGAATAAAACACTCACTGAAAAAACTAATAAATTTCTTTTACAGGTTTCGTGTTAGGTTGTACATAGTGTGTAAAAAAGAGAGAGATTTTCTAGTTTAATATGTTTGTTTCAAATCAGAATATAACTCGCTCGAGACGAGAGACATGTAACGGTTCTCTAGACTAGAGACTAGACAAACCTCTGCAAATCTTTCATGCAATACAATGACAATAACTCTGCATCAATCTTGTCTTGAACAGCAAGAAAATACTCCTTAGACATTCACTATCTAGCTAACTCTGTCTCTCTCTTAAATACAAGTTTCCACACAGTTTCCAACGATCTCTTTGATGTGTTTACTGCTGCAGGAATGCACTTTATTTGAAAGGTGTTTACAGCAAGAATTTCTTTCTTTCTTTGTTTCTCACTCCAGTAGTCTTGTAGCTAACACACATTTTCATGGATACAGTAGTCTGTTTCTATAATCTTTAGGGTGATGAAGTTTTTGTTGACAGAGTTCTAACAAGTTTCTTAAAATGGAAATGGATGGGATTTGACATTTCTCTGCATTCCCGTGTCCCCTTTATTAGACATTACGTTTTTCAAAGATTGCAGTATATTAACTGAAAGTCTGAAACATACAAATGGACTTCTTGACATTTTTCACACACCTTATTTAGCTTACACATTTTCATACAAATGGACTTCTTGAGCATGTACTAGCTGGTTTCAGTCAGAAAAAAGAAACAGGAAATGTACTGATGGTAAGGTAAACCTTTGTCATAGGCCCATAAGGCACCATGCCTTCAGTTTGTGGTTTAGATCATTAGATGCTCAGTGCATGTATAGTTAAGATCATAACTAATTAAGGTGTCTCAGTTAATACACATGCCTGCTAATGAGAACATGAGATGAATGAGATTATGCAATTATTTAGAAGAAATCAAGCATTTTAGATATGATTTAATTTTAGTTTTTATTTTTCGAATGAGGAATGATATGGGAATAAGTGAGTAAAAGGTAAGAACATATTCCTGTTTAAGTTAATAATTTAACAAACGAGATAATGGGAAAGGGGAATTGGTGGGAATCTCCATAGCTGGTTTACAAAAATGAGTTTAAGTAGTTCATTAATCATCACTAGTTAAACACGTAATCTTTCTTTCTGTTTGTACTTAAAACTAATTTAACAACAAGAAAGATTCAATCCCAACTAATTGCAATGTGGAAACGAAGCATATAATCCTTTCTATATCTAGAAATTATGGAAAAGATGATTGGAAAACGGTTCTTTGGAGAATATGAAATCCTTCCCACCAAACAAATTAATGATCACCAAATCAGTTGTTATTAAGTAAACAAGATTTAGGATATTAGTAATTGTTCTCCAAGGGACATTTAAAGTCTTAATTAAGTATATATAAAATAGTAATACGGGGATCAAAGTTAGAAAAGTGAAGAAAAAATGCTAAAGGCAAAGAGAAAAGGAAAATGCTTGAGCAGCCCAACTCAAAGTAACACGGAAAGTCATTCCACACACTAATGAATTAGTACTGTTCAAAAATATGCTTATTAGGCGCTGGTTGGCATTAGCAACTAATTTAAACATCTTTGGTCGCATTTAAAAATACTGAAAGAAGAGAATTCGTTACAGGTTTAGAGCGTCCACAATGGACGAGTAAAAAGTGGAGTAAACCCCATATTTAATCGAAAATCAATCGCAGTGGGCAGGAATATAACCATATTATTTGGTTTTAGTTGGAGAGAGAGCATAATCCAGAGTAAATTTGGTCGATACTCTCGACTAAAATTGATTATAGTGGGGCGGTAGTTAAAAGTGCGTTTGAATGGGCGCGGTAGTTTAAAGTGCGTTTGAAGCGGGGCGTAGTTTATAATTACGTTTGGTGGTGAGGCGTAGAAGGAATGTACGCGCGTAATATAAAGGTTCCCCCATGGGGATCATTTTCTATCACCGCCCCATGGGGATCATTTTCTATCAACGCCCCACGGAGATTAAAAATGCTCCTGACTATAATTTTACTCTCCACACCTGTGTTGAAACACCCTCAAACCCAAATATTTTTAGTATTTGGTCCGGTTTTTAGTTTTAGTATGGTCATCCATTATGGACGCTCTAAGAGGTCATGAGTAACCGTTATCCCAGATCTATGTCCGTTAACCGTAAACATATACCGTACTATAAGACTTATTTGGCTTTTATTTATATAATTAGCACTATGGTCATTTTATTTAGGCCGAATTTAGGTGTTTTTTCTTGTCCGTTCACTTCAAGGAGGTGAATTCTTTCTTTGTTCTTATCTGTGCATGATATTGGTGTCAACAACTGTACATTAATATTTAATAACCTTTTGTCAAAGGCAAAATAGCAAAAATAAGAATTTTTTTATACTAGTATATAACCGCTCGCTACGGAGGGCCGACCAAAAGAATCAATATGGGTTCGTCTCGCGATTTCATTGGCCCCGTTTAAGAAAATGTGATGCTTTCACCCTGCTTCTGAAAAAGTGATACTTCACCCCAAGCTTCAAAGTGATACTTTCGCCTCCGTTGAAAATATGATACTTGCTCGCTTCAAAAAAGTGATACTTTTTCAAACAGGCTTAAAGTATCACTTTTTCCTAAATTGAACGAAAGTATCACTTTTCCGAACGGAGCGAAAGTTACACTTTTCCGAAACGGGTTGTGAAAGTATCACTTTTTCGTAAAACGGAAAATTAGTCGATCCATAAACCAAAATATGGTTGCATGATGTGTTATGTATCATTTTTGGTGGTTTGCATAATGGCTATGCATTCAATTTTCGAGAATTGTGCCTAAAATTAAAGTATCATTTTTCTTGAAACGGGAGGGAGTACATCGTTTATTAGTTGTAACGAGGAAAATTAGTTGATGCATAAACCAAAATTTTGCTACATAAAGTATTATGTATCTTTTGTGGTAGTTTGCATAATGGATATACATTTAATTTTCTAAAATTGTGTCTAAAAATGATAAATACCTCCAAATTTTCGTAAAAACTCTAAAGTTGATATTGTTTGTTTGTACTTGTTATGTAGAGTTTTTTATAACCTTTCCAACGAGATAAATTTTGTAAAATTCCAAGGCACGGATTTTTAGATATGTTATATTAAAGTTTGCTTTCCAATTATACCCCCGAAAAGATATGATACAAAAAAGTTATAGTAATTGGACTAAAAGGGAGGGACATTTTTGGTTTTCGGCCCTAACCATTCTCAATCTTTTTGGTAATTGATCACTTGGGGATTTACAAAAGTGGCCATAGTAAAGCCGCCCGCTATCTAAGCCGGCCCAATAAACTGTTAACTTAGTGTTTTCTTAAATTTCGAGGAAAAACCGTATCCGCCTATACAAAATGCCATGGACGGAGGGAGCTAGTATAATACTTATATGATTTCAAATTTTGCTATAGCTGTCACTTGTGTACACTTGCAGTCTGTAATTAGGGAAAATAAGAAACTAAGTTTGTGAAGTACTGATGTTAATATATAGTCGATGTCAAAGAAATATGCTGTATTTTAGTTCTAGAAGGGCATATGTACCCTTATGTTGACAAGGGCTTGCATTTTGTAATATCGATGTATTACATTTATTTGGGTACTAATACTGATGATGTAAACAGCATTTAGTTAATATGACAATTTACATATCAACATCCACTTCCTTGAGAAAATAAGGAGTTCAATCCCATATGTATAAACCATTAATTCGATAATTTTGGTTCAATCTCATATTGATTTTTGAAGGAATAAGTTGATCATGCTAAAAAAGTCCACAATTTATTTTCATTGTTGGTCTTTCATTTTCGTTTTCTAACTTCAGCAATTAGGACCATTATTCAACTTTTACTACTTTCGTTTCATCTATAGTTCTGTTTATCTGCATATGAAAAAAAAAAAAATCCCAAAGTATTGCAGTGGTTCATTATTTTTTTTTATAATAGGTTTCTAAACTTAGTTAGAACTTAGAATTCAATTCAATCAACGTAATAGCCCGAAAAATAAAAGAAAAAAGATAGCGAAAGATGAAAAATTACTATATAGGCTAAAGTCAATAGTTAGAAATCACATGTCCACACACAAAAAATAGACAATACCAACATTGACATTTCATGGAAATCAAATCAATCAATAAACAACGTTAACATACATATCTTCCCGTTTTGATAGTAGCAACAAAATTTCCATCGTAGCTGCAGATACTTCCCCCATTGAGCTTCAAACTCCCAAAGCCAAAGTTGAAAAACCTAGAATGAACCTAAAGAATGTAGAGAAGGTAATTTGTTAACGATTGTACATATTCCATGTTAAGGCCGAAGCCGAAGGGCACCAGCCAGCAACTCCTGATGCCTGATGCAAATGGACCCAAACCCTAATAGCCATGATTATAGTCTGATAAGCTTCTTATAAAGCAAAAGCCCAATCAATTTATGTCCATAATTTTTTTGGTCCCGGCAGAATGTAGGTAGGTAGGTACTTGGTGGAGGCGTGGAGGCGTGGAGCAGTATAATACAACTCAAGTCGCTATCGGGAATGTGTTGTTTAACAAGCCAAGCTAGGCAAAGCTTTACATATAACTGGTTAGCAAGCTGTTTCTATTTTTTCACCGATTCTAGAAAATAGAGAAGGTCATATTTAGTTAACATATTGGTAAAATATTTGTGCAGTGAAGCCAAGCTCGTAGTTTGTACTCGTAATGCAGACGAACCAAAGACAGTCCCGAGCTTAATAATACGTTCACCAATCCAAGCATTAACAAGAGAAACATACCAAGTAAAACATGAACACTCGATCTTCTCAATTACAGGACTTGGTATGGCTTTTTATACTTCATAACGCTGTTTGTAGGTTGCCAAATACCAGTGGTCCATTAAAAGTGGTGTGGTTCCACGAAAAAACAGATACTGATGCATACACCCGCGTGGGCGTGGCACATTTATAACCATTCTGGCTGGCTGATAACTTTGAGAAATGCGGACAACAGAACACAAAAAGAAACAGCTTTTCCGTTGGACCAGTTCAATGTTGAACGGGTCTTCACTACCTTCTCTAGCTCTCCTGGTTATTCTTATTCTCTAACGCGTTCAAGTAACTACCAAATTACTATACAATTTATCATTCCTTGTGTAACTCTCACATTTCTTTTATTTCTGATCATTCTTAAATGTAATTTCGGTTTACTTCTGAAATTTAGTGGTAACATCCCAACTAAAGACACATTTTCAAGGGAAACTAGAATTTCTCAACTCCAGTTTATTTGGACCGTCGGTCACAGATCTAAGGAAGGAGATCCTAAAAACAATGGTTGTTAAATCTACTAGACTGTAGACTCTACTAGTAAGCAACAATATTTCTGTTATTCCCAAATGAATTTTCCATCTTTATAGTAATAATACTTACTGCACTACCTCATTTCTCAAACTATAAAACTGCAGTTCTAGCTATTAGTAAGAAACATCTCTAGCTATCTCCACAAACTCCACGGAATCATGGTTTCTTTTTCTTTCTTGATG